>OY757547.1:7460348-7507428 GCA_963584105.1 Alviniconcha strummeri | reverse complement strand
AATGTATGTTTTAATCAGACAGCTTTAGTGGTGACACTAAACTTCACAACTTCACAAATGGTTGAATCATTTGTTCAGAAGATCCATTGTATACCAGGCTGTTATGAGCTATCATTTTATGTTAATAGCCATGGCAGCCTGTGCATCTGCATGTTTATGATCCAAACACATGAAAGATTCAAAAGAATGCTTATTTATTTGGACATAAACACACCCATAGATAGTCTCTGTCATAATAAATAAGTGTTCAAAACATCTTGTTTTAGAACGCTAGCAGTCATTCTTGTTTTAGAGTTTTGCAAGTTTATGAGCTATCAGTTTACATGATAATTATTAGTGAATGAACCTGAAGCAACAGCTGTTTTAAATGGACTTTGAGTGGGACTTTGGCTGAGCATTTTCTCTTCTTGTACCATGATGCAGGTGAAACTGAATACCTGGAACTGGGCATGGAATCAACGCATTCCAATGTGGGCCAGATTTCCCTGGCCCTGTACTCTGGCCTCTTTGCTTATGCCGGATGGTAAGACATGCTGTTGTTTTCTGCCATTTGAGAGTTGTAAATGTAAGTCAGTTAAAACTTTCTCTCTCTCCTTTCCTCTCCCCTCTCTCTCTCTCCCTTTCTTTTGGGATCAGTTAATTTTAGTGGAAATAGAGTTCTTGTGGTACATTTGAAACTTCTAAAGAACAGCCTTTTGGCACTGTGTGCATGTGGTCCTTTGAGTGTGCGTGTGTATGTGTGTGCATGCATGAGGTGTGTGTGTATGTGTGGTGTGTGTGTGTGTACGCATGCATGTGTGTGTGCATGCACACATTCCTGGGTGTAAGTCTGTGTTTGTGTATTTTATTATGGTTTAAATGAATAGGTATATTTATTATCGATATATTATTATTTCACTGAGGGTTTTTTGTTGTTTTTTACTCCTTTGAAGTATGAAATTATGTGCGTGCATTTTCTTTTTTTCTTTTGAAGTATTCATAATAATAAATGCATTTATAATGCACCAAATCCCTCTGTGACTATACATGTATGAGGAAATTATAAGTAAACTGGTGTTTTACACCCAATGAACCAGCGTAGTTATATCAGACGAGGGACATGTGAGTATCAAAGCACTATTCATGAAACATGACAACAATACACAACCTAATTTAATAGTGCATTATATATCTCACTCTATCCCTATTTACATGCTAGCATTTGATTGTTTTTTTGTTTGTTTTTTGTATGTTGAAGTATTTATGTGCTTGCATACTTCATTTAATTAACTTGTACTGTACTTGAGCTGCAAAACCCCTGCTTAGATTCCCTATTTTGTTACCATTTGCTGAAACTGGGATGATGTGGGTATTCTGTATTCTGCAGGAATTTCCTGAACTTTGTAACGGAAGAGATGAAGGATCCTTTCAGGTAAGAGAGAAGGAGGGTGAAGAATGTGTGTATAGTGGTGTGTGTGTGTGACATGACTTGGTCTGAGTGTTTCTAAGTGTGTGTGTGTGTGTGTGTGTGTGTGTGTGTGTGTGTGTGTGTGTGTGTGTGTGTGTGTGTGTGTGTGTGTGTGTGTGTGACATGACTTGGTCTGAGTGTTTCTAAGTGTGAATGTTTTCCAGATGGCAGGCTGAGTCTCAGCAAAGATGAAAAGACATAGCATTCCTGAATCAAAGTGCTTTGGGTGGTGTGCAGTGGAAGTAAATCTGAAGCATGTTTGTGTGCTTGGTTGAAAAGAAAAGAATAAGACTCAGTTCACAATTTGTTGATGAAGCTGTGCCTAGACAGTATTAAGATGATGTTACAAAGCAAGTATTACAAACAGCTATTCTATTAAAATTCACCACAAGTGTGTTGTTGTGCATAGTAGGGAGGGTGAGTGGGTGATTGACTCTATTGACTACTGAGTTACTGTTGTACACCCATTGTGCTGTTGCATGACTCAGTATGTGCATTATAAATAAACAGCCATATCCTTGCTAAACATTATGAGCTTCTTCCATCTGGCAGACGATTTCACATACCTAAATCAAATACAGTGAGAAGTTTTATTCTGCAGACAGTAGCATTTCTGAACAGATAAATCTGTTCAAACATCAGTGCACTTAAATTACATAAATTACTAGCTTGTTTATTATGTAACTTTTGTATTTTCAATAACTATTCTTTGAGTTTTAGGATATAAAATATGTGTTATTGTGTACTGTGGTGTGCTTTATGTTCAGCCATGTTTTAATTTCTCTGATGAGATAGTAAAGTAATCTTGAAAATGCCATTATGAATTTTATTTGCTCTTCCATTCCTGTTGTGAAAGTGGTGTGTTACACATTCCTATCAGCCTGCTTTAATGTGTGCTCTCTCCCAGAAACTTGCCCCGGGCTATCTACATCTCCATCCCTATTGTGACGCTGGTGTACGTCTTTGCCAATGTGGCCTACTTCTCCATCATCTCTCCCTTGGAAATGCTGGAGTCCAACGCAGTGGCTGTGGTAAGGAGCTGAATCAAAAACTTGGAATTTTACAGTAACATTCCTGTACAAACCCTGCCATGTAAGTTGCAGTAAAGGTTCCCACCTTTAACCCTGGGTAGGTCAGACTGTAGCCTTGCATGCTTGGCCTGCTGACAGGAATTCTGCTGGCTCCTGGAATTTTTACATCTCATTGCATTCAGCTTTGCTTTTTTCCCAGTCCTGTGCGAACAAAAAATGATGTGTATAGCTTGACTGAGTTAGAGTTTTACCTGTGATTTGATGAACTCTGTTTCATCTTGATATGACCTTCCTGGTTGACTGTGCATCAGCTGTTGAGGGTTTTAACCTCAGCAAGCAGAGATGCAGAACTAGTGTATTCAACAAACATGGGAGTTATTCAGCTCTTGAAAAACATCACATGAAAACAGCAACAAAAACATGAGTTAGATATGGTATGGTAATTCTTACCTTGTACCTGTATTCACTTGTATGCCAGGTAGGTAGGTTGCTTTTACATCTAATATAGTTCAATCTTGCACTTGCTATGATTTATAATGTGATGGGGGGGGGGGGGGGGGGTATTTATTTTATTATAGTGGCTTGTGTCTTGGCATGATACCTCTGATTTTTGTGTATTATTTGTATGTGTTTATTTGATAGTGTTGGCTTGGATGAAATGGTAATGTTAAATGTATTAATGACTGAGTGAAAGTTTGTTTCTACAGGATGTGTATATTTATGTATTACCTTGTAATTTTATGTGCAGTCAAAAGGCAAACTTTTGTGTTATTCATAGACAATAAACAGTCTGTATTCTGTACATAAACACCTGATGGAGTTTATGTACCTTGTGTTTCCTTACATGCCAGCTGAGAGTTACCAAAGGTAATTTAGGTCTTTGCTGTTGTATTTGTGTGGCATCTTTTAAGTGCTAATTAGTCTGTCTCTAAACCTTGTTCTGTTTCAGAGTTAACTAGCATGTCATTTTGTGAGTTTGCAGTGAGAAGATTGTAGGAATCCTGTTCGCATAAGCTGGAGAAGAATAAATGATTATGATCTGTGCTGGTGTACGTTTCAGACATTTGGCAACAAGGTGTTTGGTGTGATGGCCTGGATCATTCCCATCTTTGTGGCCTTGTCCACTTTTGGGGGTGTTAACGGTCTGCTCTTCACCTCTGCCAGGTAGGGGCTTTGTTTTGTCTGTGTCTTTGTGACTGAATTTAAAAAAAAGGTATTTGTCAGCTGGTTTGGCCTAGCAATAAGGTGTTAAGCTGGTTTGTGACAGATCATTTGGATTCCCTGCTTTGGCCTCCTGTCTCTATAAAAGTTGTGGTTTGTGGACACTGTCTAACTCTTGTGACTTTGCCCTTCACAGTTAATGAAGTATTAAAATGGCTCTGAAATGGCTGTTCATCTGAATGCAGCAGTCAGTCCATCTGAAATGGCTGCTTATCTTAATGCAGCAGTCAATGTGTCTGAAATGGCTGCTCATCTGAATGCAGCAGTCAGTCCGTCTGAAATGGCTGCTCATCTGAATGCAGCAGTCAGTCTGGTGGTGACAGTGCAGGTATAGTTCCCCCTTCCCACACCTCCTGGGATCTTACTCTGCACCAGTATCTCTCCAGTTATATTTTTTTGCCATCTGAGTGGTGAAGGGGTTTGTGGATCAGTACCACAGTGGAACCACTGAAGAGACTTCTCTATTTAGAGACCTTCCCTCTTCGTAAGATCTCTTCCTGTGAATGCTTCTGTCACAAAATTTGGGAAGTCCTCATTAAACAAATGTGAGGAGTTTTCATCAAAGAACACTTCTGTGTGAGGACAGCTTCATGACTCTAGTGATGGCTTTTCTTCAGGGGTATCTTCTGCATGGGTGTGGCTATTTACACAGAGCCACAGCCATACCGCTAGGGTCACAGAATAAACTGAACTTCACAGGCGTGGCTATTTACACAGAGCCACAGCCATACCGCTAGGGTCACAGAATAAACTGAACTTACCAGCTAATTTTACAAGCAGCTGATCCTGTACCAAGTTTTTATAATATATGGGAGACCCAAAAACTATATATATATATATATATGTATGTGTGTGAAGTTACATGTATAACATACAGTTACATAGATAGTTTTGGTCACTTGATTTAGCAACATCAGCCCAGCTAGACAAAAAAACAACAACTTACGACTGGAGGAAAATTAATGACCTTGCACCATTGAACAAGATGGGCTTAGGGAAAGCAGCTAAACTGTTTGCTATCATGATGCCTGTTAAACCTTTTTGTCCCAGTAACCAAGGGGTAGCTGATACCAAGGCGGCAGGGGGTGGATGTGGCCAGACTTCCAGAAGATGACAGGCTGATATTTATTGTTGGCTTGAGCTGCCACAAGTGTCATTTTTGTCTTGACAAATGTTTTGACAAATGTGACAAACACGTGTTTGTCATGACAAAACATGTCTTATATCCCGACAAAAGTATGCTTGTGGCAACAAAACTTCTGTTGTGGCAGACACATTTTTGTCGCAACAAAGCTTGTCACGACAAATATTTCTTGTGACAAACATAATATTGTTGTGAGAAATGTTTGTCATGACAAGCTTACTGTTGTCATGACAAGCATGTGTTTATCACAACAAAACATGTCTTCAGTTGTGACGAAAGTGTGCTTGTCATGACAAAAGTTTTGTCGCGACAGACACGTGTTTGTCGCGACAAAAGTTTTGTTTTTGTCATGACAAACATCATTTTGTTGTGACAAGTTTTATTGTGGCAAGCATACTTTTGTCATGACAAATGATGTGTTTGTCATCACAAACACATGTTTGTCACAACAACAAAATTATCGTGACAAAAATTATACTTGTGGCAGCTCCCACCAATGCTCTACACAGAGACAATAAAGTTGTATATATTGTATATTCAGTGTAGTGTTGTTGCGGGGCTAGGGCTGTGCCGCTCAGGATCCAGCCCCAGGGTGCAGTCCACTAGCTGGATTGGCCTGGTCAGAGACTTGGAAAGAGTAATGCAGAGGTTTTTCTCCCTCTTCAGTTTATGCTACAGCCAGGAATAAGATCTTTGATTATGTCATTTTATTGAATTCTGTTAATTTCATTTTATTTAAATTTATTTCATCTCGTTCGTTCTCCCAGTAGATCCTGTCATGTCCTCAGTGTGAACATATACTTCCGCATAATATAATACACACAGAAGCTGGTTGTGTACAGAGTAGAACAAGAAGAAGAGAAGCCGAACAAGGGTGGCTGAACCAACTTATAACTACTCACAAGTGACCCATTTCCACCAGTCACGTTTAGCGTATTATGTCCTTTGGAAAAACAGCCAACTAAGCAAACATAGATAAAGGGCTAAATTTAGCATGAGGGTCAGAACAAGGAGAGGTAATGATCTCACCTCCCTACAGCAGGGAAGGAAGAGGAAGTGCCAAAGTGGCTGGTACAAATACTGCCATTATATATATAAATTATAATATATCTAATATATAAAACATTGTAGCTTTGCTGTCACAGAACACCTGGTGAAGACTTTGCTCTCTTTCTTATAAATAAAGATCATTTTTGGCCTAGGCAAGCATCAGAGTTCTGGAGCTGTGTGAAAGTCGAGGTAGCCATCCTGAGCTCCCCGTCCTAATGAGCCTTATGGTTTCTGTGGACATAAAGCAAAATTGAACCATGCTTACGCATTGGTCACAGTTTGTCCCTAATATGTCAACCCGACATCATCATCAGCCTAGGCAAGAAGATGCTTTGGTTTTCACAGATAATGGCAACAAAAGAGAATCTGACCAGGTGACTGACTAAGAGTAAGAGATGATTTGACACATGGAACTGAGTTCACCTTATATGACAATGAATGCGTTTTCCAAGTGCTGGGATGAAATAAAGAACACAGTTCACACAAGCGTTGAGGAATGTGTAAACACATTAGGTATCCAAGGGTAAATGTAGCTTTTAAATGCGTGGGGGGCTTGGGATTCTCCTTTTTCATGAATACAACAACTCTAAAACTAGTAAAAGCTATAAAAGAAGAAACTTAATCTGCTGTGTGTATTTTTTAAAAGATACGTGAGGATCATGTAGGTGGTGCTCATTTAAAAGTGCATCAGGATGAAAACTGACTAATGGGGCAATCAAAAGCACCATTGTAGAGTATAAAAACCGTCTTGCTAGTAGGTGTAATTGTCAGAGCTGAGGAGCTGTGTGAAAGTTGAGGTGGACGTCCTGGGCTCCCGTCCTAATAAATCTACGGTGTCTGTCGATGTAAAGCAACACTTCAGCCAACTTCAAGTTGTAATTGTAAAGTACGGTCAAAGTACCCTTGGATGTACATATGTGTATATATACACACACACACACACATTAAAGTTAAATGTAGATGTGGAAGAAGAAAATGCCAGCAATGAGGATAAGACCAATGTTTATTTTGTCCTGTGGGAGCATCTATCAGAAGCTGTGGGACCTGTCTGATCCCAGTCACAAGAACAGAAATTTATAAAAGAAGGGGATGCACTTCTGCAGCAGTTGCTGAAGATTTGGCAGCAAGATCTGCAATGCGCCTTGGCAAAGAAAGGCCTTTGGTGAAGGTACTTGCTACGTTAAGAACGCCTTATTGAAAGGACTGCTGTCCCAGTAAAGTAAGGTGAGGGGACCAGAGCAATGTACCAGACTTAGGTGGTCCAGACAGCCAGCTGTCTGGTGAGTAACAGTGTGGTATCCAGATTCCAAATCCAATGCAGTAACTTTGACCTCTTCCCTCTGGGCTGTGAGCTTCGCAGCAGTCCATCAGAGTCACTGGTGTCAGGTAGGAGCCTTCAGTGTCAAGGGCTTGACTGGGGCTGATCAATCACAGCACAGTGTAATTTAATCACTCTCACAAGGTGAAGTCAGCCTTCTTTCACTGGGAACAACAAGGACTTGGGTACAGGGCAGTCAAAGTCATTGCCACAAACACAACCGCCCCGGATACTTGGATGGGATAGGGATGGTGGATTGGTGTTACTTTTCTGTACAAGCACACTCCAAGCATCACCTTCCTACTAGCAGTAGTATTAGCCTACTATAGCCTTCCTTGCTCCATCTCCAGGCATCATCCTGTGATGGGTTGTCAGCTTAGCTGCTTTCATCCACCACATTTGCACCATAGCCTAAAGAAAATAATGGGCAGATAAGAGTCTGTTTTCAGTTTCTGGTTACGAGTCTGTTTTTGTTTTTTTGTTTCTGGATAATTAAGAGTCTGCTGTCTGTATCTGTTGGTTCAAGGAAAGATCTAACCAGTTATGGCATAGATGTGAGAGGGGTAAGCCAATAGTTGATGCTTAGTGGAATGCGTGCTTCCTCGCCTCTCTGCCATAGTTTGTTATGTCATAGCCTCCAGTATTGGCAGCTCTATGAGTCAGTTGTATTGGGGAAATGAAAAGAAGAGGCTATGGCACAGATCTGAGGTGGGAGCTATAGGTTGTTAGTTGCTGCTTGGAGTGTGGTTATATATAGGTTGAGTGTCACCACTTCGTTCAGGGAGTTTGATTAAGTAGATGTAAAAGGAACTTGGGGGGGGAGGGGGGGGGGTTGAGAGGGGCAAGGGAATAACTAGAGATTACTAGAACACATCAGAGACAGTAGATAGACATAGTGTCTCTGGTTACAACCCAGTGGACTACAGTGCTGGTCTCTGTTCTAAGCTGTGTAGAGAATGAGTCAAATGACCTGCATAAACAGTGAAGTCCTCTGTGTAGCAAAGTAAGTAAGTAAACATGGTGGTTAACGTCCACAGAAACCACAAGGCTTATTAGGGATGGGGGAATGGGGTATGGAGGTGGGGGGAGAGGGAGATTATATATAATATACCTATCCCTACACTGTGGCCACCAAAATGACTTCTGCATTAAGATGGGCAGTGAAGAGAGCCATTTTAATGTTTCAGTAGGAAGTGATGGACAAAGTCACAAGACAGTGTAGCTGGTTTAGTGTTGCTTTACATCCATAGAGGCGAGTTGGCCTATTAGGGACGGGTCGTGGGCCACAGACAGTGTAGCATATCTTTATGGTCCTTTATAGGGGAGACAACTGTCAGACTTCTCCTTTGAAGTACTGCAAAAGTTGGTCCCACCCACAAAGGGATAATATATGATGACAAAATGTGTATCGCCCTGATATAACCCTGGACATTTTCCTTATTATATAAATGTGGATTTTCCTAAAAAAAAATTTTAAAATAATTGTGATGTCCCTGGATGCTTTGTTTGAAGTCATTAAAGAGGATATCACTGCTCACTATGGTGATAAAACAGCATACACACACGCACGCACGCACGCACGCACGCACGCAAGCACGCACGCACGCACGCACGCACACACACACACACACACACACACACACACACACACACACACACAAGCACAGGATGTCACTGCTCACTATGATGATAAATACAGCACACACACACACCACAGTGGAACAAGGTTAGCACAAACTAGAGGAGAACACTACAGTGTTGTTGTTTTTTTGGTCCTAAGTACTTGTTTTCTCCTTTTATAACACTCTGGAACATGCCGCACCACTGGTAACAAAAATACAAGTTTACCACAAACTACACTAAAGCTCTAAAGGGCAGAGGTGGTCCAAAAAGAATGCTCATGCACACAGTGGCATGTTATTCTCTCCATGTAAGGCACACTCCCTGATACAGGGGTCTAAATTTGGAAGCATTTAAGTTACATATTAACTTATTAAGACAGAAGGGGTTTTATTCCAAAGTTTCATATTGTAGCCTTTCCCGCTGTCTGACTCGTAAACATGATCTTCAGGGTGGTTGTGCGAGATCCATGCCTTCCGACAAACTGTCGGTGCTTCTGTATGCACCACACTTAGTCAGCATCTTTGTTGTCTAGACTATGTAGAAACTTGGGGAGTATGACTATGGGGCTTACACTTACCGGTCCAACAGAGCAAGAACCGCAACCACAGTAGCAACTATGTAGTCTTAAGGCTAGGGTCATGATCAGTACACATGTAGATTGGCACACATTGATGAGCAAGGTTTTAAGAAACAGCTGTTGACAAAACTGTTGTTCATGATACGTTTACAGGCTCTGATGGTCTGAGTCTTATAGTAATGTGTGGTGTGTGCATAGATCACTGCAGCCTGTGCCTAACAGCAGATGGTGTGTGCTCTCTGTTGACCTGTTCTATGTTTCATGTCTTCTCTATAATGTATACCAGTGTGGCCTGTGTTAATGTTATTTCCAGGCCTGCAATGCATACACACAATACCAATACGGCTTGATGGTGTGGTTGAGTTGGATATACATTTGTTTTAATCAATCAATACCAGACATGTCAGCCATATGAAGCACGTACTAAAGTGAACAGAATGTTCAGAGTTGTGTTTTATTGCTTTCATTAACCATATTGTTTTATTAGACTGAGTAGTAATGAGGGGTTTGGGGGAGGGGGGGAGAGAGAGAGAGAACAGCAATAGCAACAACACAAAAACAAAAACAACACTTTTTTGGTTCAACTCTGAGCTCCTCAGAGCACAGCCGTGTTGGTTTGCTCATTAGATTACCAGCGAAGAGCAGAAAAAGGCTGGCTCATATTTCTGGATACTTTACCATGGCCATGGGCCTTGTTTGTGACTTCACCCACGCAGACTCTGACCATGGCATAAAGTCATAAGTGGAGAAATTTGGAGCAAACAGTGGTTTTGATAGTAATTATGTGATACTGCAAATAAATGCTAATAATGACTCGCAGTCTGAGTCTACATCAATGACAGTCCATTTGTCACAGTCCATTTGTGAGCCACCCTGCTGCACACTGGTCCTTGTTGTTGCTTGCAAGTAGAACTTAAAGGCCACAGTACCTCTGGCTTCCATGATGATGAAGTAAAGAAAGATCAGGAAGAGAAACTGCTACTGTACTTCAGCCTGAATGTTTAAGGTTACTCGTTTGTGTTTCTCTCCCTCAGAATACGAGAACTTGACGAGGTCATGTATTGTAGTTTGTTGTTAGCTGAGTACCTTTCTGTTGCACAGATTACATGAAGAATGTCCACAAGCCCCATGACCATGTTGTGTTGCTGCATGTGCCAGAGTACCACACCGTCATTCAGTCCCGTGAGTGAACTGTACCCCTTTTATCATTCAGTCATGTGAGTTAAAGGTCTCTCCCCCTGGCAAAAAGCAGAGAAATCCATATTTTCAAAGAAGTTCTAGGCCCTAGGCCCTCATGTGATTTAATTATATACCACTCTTTCATTCAGTCATATGAGTTAACTATGCACCATTCTTTCATTCAGTCATTTAACTATATTACTATGTACCACTCTTTCATTTTGTCATGTGTGTTAACTATGTACCACTCTTTCATTCAATCACATGAGTTAACTATGTACCACTTTTTCATCCAGTCATGTGAGTTAACTATGTTAGTATATATATACTGCTCTTTCATTTCAACATGTGTGTTAACTATGTACCACTCTTTCATTCAGTTACATGAGTTAACTATGTACCACTTTTTCATTCAGTCATGTGAGTTAACTATGTTAGTATATATATACTGCTCTTTCATTTCAACATGTGTGTTAACTATGTACCAATCTTTCATTCAGTTATGTGAGTTAACTGTATATCACTCATTCATTCAGTCATTTGAGTTAACTATGTACCACTCTTTCGTTCAGTCGAACTATGTACCACTCTTTCATTCAGTCATGTGAGCTAACTGTGTACATCTCTTTCATTCATCCATGTGAGT
Source organism: Alviniconcha strummeri (assembly GCA_963584105.1). Lineage (NCBI taxonomy): Eukaryota > Metazoa > Mollusca > Gastropoda > Provannidae > Alviniconcha > Alviniconcha strummeri. The sequence continues at coordinate 7,496,192 of OY757547.1, read as the reverse complement.
TAGCTGTGTACCACCCTCTAATTCAGTCACATGAGCTAATTCAGCTGTGCCAGTCTGTCATTCAGTAAGTGTGAGTTAACTTTGCTGTGTACAACACCATCATTCAGTCACATGAGTTAACTCTTCTGTGTACAACACCATCATTCAGGAATGTGACTAGCTCTGCTATGTACAATGCCAGCACTCAGTCATGTGAGTAAACTCTGTTATGTGCAACACCATCATTCAGTCATGCAAGTTAACTGTAGAAAAACCATCATTCAGTCATGTGAGTTAAGTCTGCTACTATGCCATCAGTCTTGTGAGTTTACTCTTCTACCACACCGTTGTTAAGTCATTGGAGTTCAGTGTGCTACTACACAGTCATGCAGTCATAGGAGTTCACCTACCACAGTGTTGTTCAGTCATAGCAGTCCACCTACCACAGTGTTGTTCAGTCATAGGAGTTCACCTACCACAGTGTTGTTCAGTCATAGGAGTTCACCTACCACAGTGTTGTTCAGTCATAGCAGTCCACCTACCACAGTGTTGTTCAGTCATAGGAGTTCACCTACCACAGTGTTGTTCAGTCATAGGAGTTCACCTACCACAGTGTTGTTCAGTCATAGCAGTCCACCTACCACAGTGTTGTTCAGTCATAGGAGTTCACCACTACCACAGTGTTGTTCAGTCATTTGAGTTAACTGTTACCACTCCATCATTTTGACTTGTGAGTTAACCCTGCTGCCACAACCTTGTGGTACAGAAGTCAACCCAAGGAGGTAATGCTGAACACAAGGGCAACACCTGTTGATGGGAGTATGGTCATGCTTGCAGCCATGGTGATGACAGACGTGAGCGTGGTGACCGACTTGCTGCAGGATGAGGAGAAGAGGATCAAGGCATTCCTGGAACAGCTGGGAAACATGCTGAAGACTCATGGGGTGAGTGTGGTCTGCTGAGTCAGTTGCACTTCACAGTGTTCAGTCTCAAGTTCAGTGGCGTCTGCTCAAAGAGGTGGCCTTCGCTCCTTTGTAGTTAATGATAATGAAAGTATGTCTCTCCAACACATGGCTCGAAGTGCTGTGCATTATAACAGAGATTATACGGAGAATAAACAAAGCAAAATCATCAGCATTCAACAAACAAGCAATGGGAAGGGGAGGGGTCACTTTTACACTCTCACTCCCTCACTCACACACACACACGCACGCACGCATGCATGCACGCACGCACACATGCACACACACAAACACACTTGCACTCACTCATTGTTCTTTCTTTCTCTCCTCTCGCAATGGCCAAGCTGTTGCCTGCTTTTGGGAGAAGCTCAGAGACACACAGGCTCAAGAGAGAGCAATGCAAACAACACAAATCCTAGACTCAAGTGGCTGTTGTAAGACAATATAGGCCTCTGAATACCAGCTTCAGTAAGTCTGCTTAAGTGGTCATAAAACAGGAGGCCTGCTCTACTTTGTCCTTGGATAATGGGGGTGGACAAAAGGTAGAGCACCCATCTTGTCCCTTGGCTGAGAAGGAAAAGTGTTTGAAACTCATCTCTGGCGGTGCACATAAAAGATCCCAATTAAGGCAGTTGAAAGTGAAGAGTTGTTGAGTTTTCTGGATACTCTGCCTGGCAGAGTCGCTAAATATTCTCAGAATTACATCATGGTAGCTAAAACATTGACACATTACCTAAACGATACACTGATAGGACTGGATAGTGCTGCCCTTGCTGCAGCTGTAGCTAGCAGCCTACCAAGAGGTGGTATTCCAGGTTTTCTGCAAGGGATTTATAAAGTGCTAAGTAAGTAAGGGACTTGGTGTTTTACGCCCAGTCAAGTCAACCGTTACAGTTATATCAGGGTGAAAAGTGCTAAGAATGTAGTCTGAAATTTGTTTAAAAAACCCCACACTCCACCACTCTGCTCTTCTTTGGGCCAAGATGAATCAGAAGGGCCCAGTGGTTGGAATGACCTCAGTGTTTGGCATGACCTCAGTGATGGCACAGCAAGCGAGATCAGAAAGCAATTCTGCATATTCATAGAGGTAACCGTAACCAGGCAGTACGCGTAACAAATTTGCACAGTCTCAGGCCTGCCCTGCAATAAACTAAGCCCTGTAGAAATTGGCTAAGCATTGATTACTGGGGGGAATTATTCATACTGTGTAGTAGGGCAGCGTCTGTGCATAAGTGGACAGATATAACTGGACTGCTGTCGTCGGCTGAAAACAATCCATACAGGCCAAGGACAAGACACACTTCTTTAACCACTAGTGCAGTATCAGCAACAGGCTGCTGAATCTTGGAAAATAATAATGTGTTTGGAGTTTGCTTAAAAAGAATGTATTCAATCAGAGTTGGAAGGTGGGCCACACACAGATTAAATTTTTGTATAATTAAGGATTGGGGTGGGGGGGCGGTGAGGGGGGGGGGGGGGGGTAGGGGAGTGAGGGTCACGTCTTCTTCAGCCAGTTGTTTTTGACTGTTTGTTTGTGACTGTTATTAGCTGAAATCTCAGTAAATATGATGTTGCTTTAAGGGGAGAGAGAGAGAGCAAGAGAGAGAGAGAGGTTATCATCTGCAGGAATCACGTTGTTTTATTGTCCTCACTGTAATATATTGAAGTAAAAGACTTTCGTTAGCCCCGGCAGTGAAGCCCGAGAGATGCAGCTTTATTCCATGAACCAGTGTGTAGAGAGATTGTTGTTAGTTTGTCACACTCAGTGGAGGTGGCTGGGTGTGAGCACAGAGTGCCTGGCTACCCTGTTACGATGATACCTAGGTTGCTAGCAGAGTGACACACTCAGTTTTCAGGGGTATCTTACTTTTAGAAACAGGTTTGATAACATGATGGACCTTTTGTGGGTCACATACTTGAGTGACTATTGTTGACTTTGGCTCACTTGTGCGTCTTTGGATTTACAAGATGATGTATTGTGTCTATATATTTTTGATACACGTAAATGTGTCTGCGTTTATAACCAAAAGGCGTTACTCGGTGTAGTACTTTTACTGTGAACAGAAATCTGTGTTCCTTTCAAGTGACAGTATTTGTGTTAAGCATGTCAGGGTAAGAAGGAGTAAAGTCCATGGAACTGGACAACGGTATTATTCTGATCTGGTATTTTGTGTTAACAGTTTCAGTGTTAAATGTACCTCATTGTACTTTAATAGCACTCATAGGTACATTGTCAGTGACTGCCTGGTCAGTGCTGTGTTTACCCATTATCTGAAGACAAACACACTATGCTGGTGGGGGTACTGAAAATTTCAGGGTGAAAATCTAGATGACTGCCACTGTAAACTTAGGCAAGTTAGAACAGTCTAAAGTTTGCACCAGATAAGTGGACTGTTGACAGATAAAGATTGAGCAACACCAAGCAACAACTGCTCATGCAATAAATGCACTGGTTGTCTCCATCCCTGATAACACTAGACGTGAGACTGGGTCATCTGTGTAGACTGGCCTTATCATTTGTTGGCTGAGCTGGACTGAATGAACAGTGCTCCACTGGGGATTGAATAATGGACATACTGGCATCATTTGTTGGCTGAGCAGAACTGATGGATATATCATAGGGCTGGGCATTGAGTCATGGACTGGCCTCATTGGCTGAGCAGGATGGAGTGGATATCACTGGACTCAGCAATATGAGTCATGGACTGGCCTCATTTGTTGGCTGAGCAGGACTGAGTGGATATCATTGGATTGAGCTATGAGTCATGAACTGGCCTCATTTGTTGGCTGAGCAGGATGGAGTGGATAAATCAGTATTGAGCACTGAGTCATGGTCTGGCCTCGAGGTTTAATGTTGGCCGAGTAAGACTGAATGTATGTACTATGAACAGTCTTGAAGATGATTATAGTGAAACGCCAGATTTGCATTGTCATTCAGCATGTGTTGTGTCAATACAGTTGTTGCCTGTGAAGGGAAAGAGACATGACTGAAATGTCATTCTAGTTAATCTAATGCATTGACCTGGCACCTTGGTCCTTAGAATTGTGCTTCAGAGTAGGTATGCAGAGGAAACCCGCTTATGTGACCAGCTGTGGGACTGGGCAAAACCTGATGGTGTTGGCCCTGGGGTCAGACATCACATACTTCACTGATCAGATATGGCTGACTTGAAGGATTAGTATGAATGTGTCAGTAAAACCAGTACACTCTCTGTCCAAAGATTTTACAGAGGAACATGCACAGAAGTGCTGTGTTCAGGTGAGGAACATCTGGACACCAACTCACCAGTCATGCAGAGAAAAAGAAGCCTCAGTGGTGGCAGTGCTGAGTAAAGAAAGAACAGTTTTGGACTGAAAAACAGGTTCCTGCAAGCCAGCTTGACCACGCACACAGTACAATTGTCTACACTAGCAGCTTTTTTTTTTTGTTTTTTGTTTTTCTTTGTTGCTTTTTTAACAAATATAAAACTGATGGGAAAATTTGGGACTGAGACAAAATAGTTGTAATTAAGGGTTGATCATTAGGTGGTTTCTGACTGTAAGTGGTCTTATTACGTGTCGAATTACAAACTGTTTGCTTCTGTTCCTTTGTGCTGCTTGTGTATACATGCTGTGATTCAGATCACTCCCACCATCCCCCACCTCCCATCTGAATCTGTGTCAAATGTGTAGTAAGTTTAGTTGGTAGTTTGTGGAAGGGAGAAGGGGGTTTGGATGGTTAGATTTGTGGTTCGAAGGGAGAAGGGGGTTGGATGGTTAGATTTGTGGTTCAAGAATTCCTACTTTTCTGTTTATTATGTATACAGGATTTTACCTTGCAGGAAATTGTAGCACGCTTCTTCAGAGAACGTAATTGTCACAGTGCAGTGCTGCTGCCTCCAGTCTTTTTACAAAGTCTGTGTATACAGCGTAACCCCTCTTAAGAGACTACCCCCATAATCAAGCAGTAGTGGTGCTGAAAGGTGGATGGCACTGAGGGGATCAGTTACAAGGCATGGACATAAGCAGAAACTTTCAGGAAAAAAGAAAAGAAAAGAAAAAGTCTGAAACTGAGCCAGCTGCCTGCATAGTTGATGTGTAACACATCTGTCAGAATTTGGCATGAGAGATCTGACACTGTAAACGCGTCACACAGTGGTTGTCCGGGTTAGCTCATGGACTGCTGAAACATGTGCTTCACGTGGCTTGCCGAAGTTCAACACTGGCCGGTGGTTAGTCCAAGTGATTTTGCAGTGTACGTGATCTGAATCTTCCCCAGGTACAGTGTGTTGAATTAACTGTTGATTGTTATATATATATGACCATCATGACTGAAACATCTTATATCATTTTAGATTGGAGGCAAGGTCAAGAGTGTTGGCGGCAATGCCGGGGAAGTGATCTGCAAGGTGGCCGTTGAAGAGAAGGCTGGGCTGATCGTGATTGGCTCACGAGGTATGGGCACCATCCGCCGTACTTTGCTAGGCAGCGTCAGTGACTACGTCATGCACCACGCCAACGTCCCCGTCCTTGTCTGCAAGCAGGCCCCACACCAGCATGGCCACTAACTGATTTTGTTGCCAGGGCCGACTGCTGTATTACTTGTTCCACTCAGAAAAAAATCCAAGTCAGCTATATTGTATAAACTCTGGGTTTTGGTTCATTACATTAAAATGGAACAAACTTTTTTGTTTGGTTTCTGTTGACCACCGAAAATTTGTTCCCCGTGTTCTGACTTTGGAATTATCAAGTTGAATACCGATTGAAGTGGGCGTCAAGCAATTTGTGTGCCTTTTCTTTGGCAGTCCCAGTCATTTTGTTTAGGAGTTTGTAATTTTTGTTGAGTTTTGATCCCACTTGTTAGGTTCAGAAAGGTGCAGTGGTGGGGTGAGTATGTGGTAAGCATTTTGAGACTGCCACCTTTTATGCAGAAGAGCTGTGGGTGAAATGTGCGCCTGTGCATATTATAGACCTGAGTTGTCCAGTTCATTTGATGTCAGTTCAGAAAGCCACAGGGAAAAGAGACAGGAACATTTTATTTTGGGGAGAATAATTTGTGCTATACCCATTTCTTCCTGTTGACTTATATATGCCAGAAGTGGTCCTGTCACCGACAGTGTCAATGTATCTAATCAAGAAGGAAAGAGGTGGGAAATTTTGAACGGCAAAAAAACATCAGCCTATTGTTACATTTGCTCAACAACAAAACAAAAATTAGCTTGCATTACGTGTAACACCTCCCTCCCCTTGTTCTATTCAAAGTAGTTGAATTATTTATCCAAGAAGCAAAGGCTGAAAATGTATTATTAGTTATCTCTCTTGACCAACATCATTTATGTCCCTTGGCCCACTGTGGCAATGGTAATTTCCCCCGTTTGAAGAACTGGTGGCAAGTAATCTGGACTGATATTATCCCATGAAAAGAGTACAGAGAAAAAAATCATTTTTCCTAGATAACTTGGTTCACATTTGCCAGGTGACCCTGTGCAATCAACAAGATGTTAAAACCCAAGAACTATTCACATTTCTCTTGAACATTTCTGTACCAGCCTGAGGATTGGTGTGTGGAGTGAAGCTGTTGTTTTGCCATTTTAGGGGGCATTACTCTGTTTTGGGCTGTTGTGTGGTTCCACAATCAGATGTTAGAGTCCCATTATAGTCCAGCAGAAGACTGTCGACCGGTAGGTTTTGATACTTTCCATTTAAAGTAGTGTTTCCTTTTGATGTTGTTTTTGTCTTTTTATTATTGGGCTATCATGTTATACTGCCTCATTAGCTTTTTGCATTTTGTCAGCAGTTGCCATTTGGGTGATCTTTTCACTTTTCTTGAAGTTATTTTCTTTTCCCTCAGCAGAAAGTGCAACTTGTGTTTGTAGAAGTATGCAGGTCAGTCATCTCCTTTGGATGCTGAGTTTGTCCAGCACATCTGAAGTGGTGTACTTTGACCGGCCTGGTTACCACCTGCTTTGTTGCTGAGTAATAACGAACAAGCGGCATGTCCAATGGCAGTATTGTCCAACTAAAGACCAATCATATGCAAAGCATATATATACTGTCATGTACAATATGCTGTTTGTCTAATCAGCAATGTACTGCTTTGTTTTGTTTTTTTTTACTTCCAATTTTATTGTTGTTGTATGCATGTAGTCAGAGATGGACTGAAATGTTTCATCACCATTCTGTAAGAAACGTTCAGTTTGATGTATGCAAGATTCTTTCACCATTCTCTCAATTTTCCTGTCACTTAAAAATGAGCCAGGTATTATTTCCATTTGTGGGAATAAATGATAAAAAGGTATTCTGTGCTCTGTTCTTTCTGATGTGTTTGGGTGAAAAGACAGTGTGATACATGTTGGTGTATGTTTTTCACAAACAGCTCAGCAACAGTTTACCTTGCAGAGATTTTTGGTTAAGGTTGTATGCTGCTACGTTAATTTTTGCTGATGTTATTGTTTGCATGTAGTCTGATTTAGACAACGTTTTACCAAATTATGTACTCTCAAAATATTGTAGTATATGCTGGTTGATCAACTTGCATACAGCAAAGTTTTTATTACTGCATCTCTCTCTCTCTCTCTCTCTCTCTCTCTCTCACACACACCCAGAGTGGATAAAATAATTATTGTATGCGTTTAATACATTCATAATTATAGACATATACACCTCATGCTAAAACCTTCTGCACATTACAAATGAAAAGGCTATTTTTAATTGGAAAGTTAAACCCTCACACAAATACTCAAAGAAGCAGTTACTGCATTTTCTGCAGAAAAGTAATTAAACATTAAAAAAAACAAAAACAAAATGAACAAAAAACAAAACAAAAACCAGCAAAGAATTAAGGAGCCATCTTACACACTTCAACGTTCAATACAAGTTAAACAACTGAATCAAGTGATCTGTGACCTGCATGTTTACTGAAATGCTGGCGATACTGACTTTTTATCACAAGTTATTAACCAGTCTGCTCAAAGACAAAAAGCCGAGTTGTCTTTTAACATTGCAAACAGCTAGGAGACATTTATTATAGGTTATGTTGTTATAAATGGCTTTGAATATTTTGATGATTTAGTGTGGAAAATGTTCACTTTTTATCTCCAGGACTGAAGTCACTGACCACTTTCATTATAAAAGTGATCAGTGACTTTAGCCATAATGGAAGGGATTTCAGACAAGTGTTGGGGATGGGGTGGAGTATGAAGCTGACAGTCACAAGCGAAAGAAGTGAGGATGGGTGGTATGCTGATCCTGAATCACTGTAACTACAGCTGTGTTTCACTCTTGGAACAGGTCATATTAGAGACATATCAGCACAAAACACAAGTGAAAAGACATGCAAAACGCAACTAAAACATTCATTCATTTCACCCACTTTTGGAAGAACACTTATTTCTGAGTGATGATGACAAGGCCAACTCTGATGGCATTGTGCAGTTCCAACCAACGTCCATGGTCCCAGAATATGACAAACAACAATGAGTAATACATTCAAGGCCACCAGCATATGCTTTGAACACAATGCATCCACAACATGGAAAGTTATATAAAAAATATTTTTAAAAAAGGGGAAAAGGCTACATTTCAATGTACCTTGCATACAGGACTTCTGAGGAAGATGATGGAAATGAAATGTTAATATATCCCAGTGACTACTGTTTACTGCGCCATCACTTTCAGACAGCCTATAAAAATCATCATGGAAGTGGTGTGTTGATTTTTTTAATTTATTTTTTTGAAGAGCATCTTTAATTAATAATCTGAACAACAATTATAGCTCTCAACAGAAGATACTACAGAATGTTTTGTAGAACTCTTCACGACTTCAGTATTAAAAGAGCTAGCCTGTCTGAAACATGTTTTCTATACTGAGTAGAAGAGGTTAAAAACAAATTCCTCCTCCTGCTGCGCCCCAAATAAAATAAATCAACAATTCACAGTTGATTTTATACCAGATTTAGAAAACCAGTTTCATTAGTGACAATCTGCTTGATCCAGCACAGCTATGGTATTCACACAAAACTTTCATGCTAAATCAGTAAATGTTGTTTTGACAATCTGCTTGATCCAGCACAGCTATGGTATTCACACAAAACTTTCATGCCAAATCAGTAAATGTTGTAGCTAACTTGTACTGTTACTGCAGTAGTGGCCTCTTTGGTGCTTTATCTTCACCAGTGTGAGCATGCCATGCCACTTGAGTTACCTCAGTCAGTATACACTGAGAAAACTTATTAAAACATCTTTTGGGTGATACAGGTGTGCTTTCAGGATGGTACTTTGAAACAATCCAGAACTTTTTTTTGCTTCTTAATCTTTTCTACTCACTAGCTGAAACATAGACAAAGATGACTTCTTAACATCAATTTTTTTTTCAATAAACTAAAATGGGATGAAACTGTGCAGCAGCAGAGTTAGGTGAATCACTATCCTGTCAGAGCCTGTGATGTAAGCTAAAAGGATTTCCACTGCATACAAAACCATTGCAGGTTCACAAAGTCATAATGGAAACTAAAAAGCATTACACATAATAATGTGACATAAAAAAAGATAACTTGTGTTAATTGCACAAACTTGCTGCAAAATAATCTGACTGTTGATCTAAGTCTGATGAACCTTTTTTGTCAGTGCTGAAATGTGACCGGCATTGCAGAAGACGTACCATGTGTTTAAAATGGCATAGCCAATCTCAGAAAATTCATCTTTAGCAATAACACTTCACCATCATGGAATGCACTTTCTCTCAATACTTCTATGGCATTTTAATTATTATCACTCAATTAAAAAACCTGGACAAAGACCCAGATCAGTTAACCACAAAGTGATGAACAGACCCCATAAATAACAGGGTGAGGCGTAAAAAGGCAGCAAGCCCTAACTGGTCCCTGGCAGGTTAAAAAAAAGAAGAAGGAAATCGGCTTCCCTGAACAAACAAACAGTGGCCATGCAAATACAGTGTGGCTGAAAAGAATCGGGTCCAAGTTGTCCCCCGTTTCATTTTGCTCAGCAACAGTGGACAAAACTGGTTGTAAGAGAATGACATCATCAATACAGTGGCAAAACCTGCATGGCCTGGCCTAAATATAAAATTTCTGGGCCCCCCAAAGTGCTTGCACTTCCTGCCACTCGAGCACTTCCCCCTTCCCAGCGTTTCCTCCTCACCGTCTCCCTGGGATGGACGCAGAGTCCTGGCCATGTCACAGCAGCACAGCTGGCCCCTCTAACCCCCTCCCTGCCAAAGAGTTTCTGCTGCTGATGCAACTTCCTTCCAAGGAAAGTCTTGAACACAGCAGAGGTATGTAACTGGCAACCTTTATTCTGGGAACTGTACTACAAACACCTTACGTGCATAGAAAGTCTGAACTGAAGAAGGAGGTCATAAAGAAGACATCCTGACGATGTAGTAGACACAGATGGGAGGCACTTGGCCAAGGACGTCATAATTATGATGTCCCAAAGGGAGGGAATGGAAGTAAGGCAAAGCGGCAGCTGGGACCATCCAAATAGTTCTTCTGCAAGGAAATGATTCTCTCCCAAAGGAAACTGTATACATGCAACAGAAGTGTGCATCAGCAACGGGATATCTGAATCACTTCTAATGCATTAGTTGTAACAGAGCTTGTTAAAACAAATTAAATGGGTTCTTAAAATCTGAAGCATGTAGAAGGAGCAATGCAACACTGCATGTGTCATGCTCATAACTGGGTCAGAGCTGGCTTCTTGCTACTCAGGCAGTCAGGGGATGGGGTGGGGTGGGGTGGGGGGGGGTAAAATTCTATAAATGTTGCAACACCAAAGAGTCACAGTCTTTTTGCCACTGTTGCATTACTTTCCTGAACAGGCTGAAGTATATATATACAAAATTGTATGCATTTATTACTGAAGAGTACAAACCAACACTGAATACACAGTGCACCAAACACAACAACAATAAGTGATGATCAAAACAAAAACAACTGAACCTCTATAAAGCATTTAAATGACAGCTTCGGAGGCAAATAAAATGAAAGGTTGTGTGAGGAGAAAGGTTTTGATTGATTGACTGATGATTGCTTATATAGCGCTATTCTCTGCTCTATTAAGCAGACTCACTGCGCTCGCATGAGGTTCTACATGAGTGACTAGCTTTATAATGCTTTTTTGTTGTTGAATATCCACTGAAGTGGTGTACTAACAGCGCTGGCATGGCTTTATAGTGACACATGAAACTGCAGCCATCTCGGTGCAAGTCCTGTGTACACCATACAACCATGCACCATGTCACTTCATGCAAAGCCACATATATAAGGTGTATGCAGGTTTAGCTGTAACCTGCCACCTGCACTTTTGGCAGAATGACCGGGATCTTTTACGTGCTACTGTCAACTGTGGTAACACGGGGGTGGAACGGATACCGAAATAAGAGTCAGCACAGAAAGTCGACCCTGGAGAAGAAAATTCTCCCACCGCTCCAGCAGGGATTCAAACCCGCGACCTTTCAATCACGAGTCTGGTGCTTTAACCACTGAGCTATCCCTGCCCCCCGCGTTAACAAGTAAATGAAGTACAATTAACAGACACAGAAGAAGAAAGTTTTAATTTCACTTTTCTGTTTTCATACAGGTATTGAGGCAAACCACAGACTGCCCAAGAACAGTGTTTCTACAGAAAGAGGATTATTTAAGACAAACAAGAGGCTGTCCTGGAACAAAGGTTGTTTTTTCAGATAGGGGTATACCTGAGACAAACCTAAGACAAACGCAATGCCCCAGAGCCATGTTGTTCAGACTGGGGTACATTTGAGACAAATGCAAGACAAACGCAATGCCCCAGAGCCATGCTGTTCAGGCAGGGGTATATTTGAGACAAACCCAAGTCAAACTAGCAGGCATGCCCCATAACAATGTTTTTCAGATAGGGGTATACTCAAGATACGTTCAAGACAACTAGCAGGCACACTGCCCCAGAACAATGTTTATCAGACAGAGGTGTGCTTGAGACAAACCCAAGACAAACTAGCAGAGACACTGCCCCAGAGTTTTTAATCTTTCAGACAGGGGTATACTTGAGACAAACCTGAGACAAACTAGCAAACACACTGCCCCATAATAATGTTTTTCTCAGCTAGGGTATACTTGAGACAAACCCCGAGACAAACTAGCAAATACACTACCCCATAATAATGCTTTTTTCTCAGCTAGGGGTCTACTTGAGACCAACCCAAGACAAACTAGCAAACACACTGCCCCATAATGTTTTTTCTCAGCTGGGATATACTTGAGACAAACCCAAGACAAACTAGCAAACACACTGCCCCATAATAATGTTTTTTCTCAGCTGGGGTATACTTGAGACAAACTTGAGACAAACTAGCAGACACACTACCCCCAGAATAATGGGGGGGGGGGGGTTTCCAGACAGGGTTTTATATACTTGAGACAAAACCAAGACAAAATGCAGACTGGCTTCAAGGGTACAATTTACCTCAGACAAAGATTGAAGACTGCTCCAGAACAATATCTTTTATCCCCTTGTCTTCTTGTGACTGGACTACACTTAAATCAAAGACAAAGTGCAGGCTGCCCCAAAACAAAGGTTTTGGTTTTAATTTCTTCAGGTTGTGGATTACTTGCGTCAAACCACAAACAGCAGGCTGCTGCAGAACAAAGTTGTTGTTTTCAGACAGGGTTATACTTGCGTCAAACCACAAACTACAGACTGCCCCAGAACAATGTTTTTCAGACATGGGTATACTTATACACTTCAAAGCAAGGAGAAACTACTGTCTGTCCCCAGTATCATTAGTTTTTAGACAGTGATGCTTGAGGCTAACCAAACTACATGTAAACACCACCCTACAACATTGGTGTTTGGCTGGTCTTACAGCAAAAAAATCAGATCCTTTCAAAGAATGAAATAGTTTCATACCCACAACTAAGTTTGCGTAGATAAGAGTTGTCTTCTATAATGACCCACTCATAAATAATTATGGTACACTTTATTTCTTAAAAATAAAAAAAATGACATAAATAACAGAGAAAACAAATGCTGAGTGTTTATTGACAAGTCCAAACTGCAGTATGTCAAAAATTATATTAACAAACTACACTGTCAGAATTAATTCATTTTACTGTCATGGTTTAACAGCAGATGTTCTTTGGTATTTGGGTTATGTGTTATGAATTCAGACAGTACACTGGGACTGAGGGATTCATTTGCAATCAAGAAACATAAATTTCAACACACAAAAAAGAAGAAGAAAAAAAGGAAAGTCTTATTCTATACTTGACAGCAGGGGGTCTGTGATCAACAAAAAGCACAGATCAGCTCTCCAAGCTGAATATGTGGGAGAACTTGAACTGATCAACAGCAAGCATAAACTGTATAACACTTAACTTTTACTTCAGCAGCTGAAAACTGAATGATTTTGAAAGTCCCAATACTGAAGCTTTGACACCTAAAATCATTTTCACCACTTCCTGCTGTGCAAACACCTCTGTTTGTCACAACAAAATGACATCAGTTTCGCCACATTGTTGATCCCGTTTGGATGGAATAAAACCTTGGATTCTAAACATTCCCAAAGAAAATGCACAACTTCGAGTGCCTTCATATTTTTTAGTGTGGGTGACTATGCCAACTTCCTCCCATATAACTGTTTCCAGTGAAATAAATGGTAGTCCATGTTGGAAGCACAGCAGGAGGTAAGATGACAGACCATCTCAGGGTGAACAGGTGGATCCACAGAATGTGGGGATAACCTGACATGCTGAATAATGTGCTCCTTCAGCCTGGAAAGGTCCATCACCTTATCCCCCTCAAAGGCCACAGGTGGTCACCCCATCCTCGTCCAGCTTTTGCACGTGGAGGGTAAAATTGTGCCCCTGTCAAACCAGCAGCGTGACAATGCAACATCTGCTGCAGATATGTGCGCTGCACACCAAATTCAGGCATCCATTCTGGCTGGTGGAAACTTTGGTAGCGAAGAACATTTTTGGCAACCTGGATCTGCATTGCATGGAAGCTTTTGTGCAATAGTTTCCATCTGATCCACAAGGAGGTCCCCATCAGCCTGATCCAGAGGAGAAGCACTGTGGTGTGGAGACTACTGCATGCACAGTTTTCCATAAGCAGCTGTGGTTGCACTCCATGAGTCTCCCTAAGAAGTTTCCACTTTGCAAGCACAGCTGTTGAACTGAACAATCCACAACAGAAAAATACCACACAAAACAGCAGAAAACAAAAACAAACAACAATAAAAACACTTTAAAAAAAACACAGCAACACCATTTATGAGGCTTGCAGGTCCTGCATCCCTATTGTTGGCAAGGCAAAGATGACGCATTAGATGCTATTTGTTAAGTGAAGACTGCAGTGCAAGTCTTGTGTTCTGATGATCCACTAACTGAAATCCCTGTTCAGGTACAACTGTGCGTGTCTCCAAAAAGAAGCCAAGACATATACATCCCCAACTGGAAAATCACTGAAGACTGGGAACTCCAAGTGGAAAACCAGTGAAAACTGGAAACTCCAAGTGGAAAACCACTGAAGACTGGGAACTCCAAGTAGAAAACCACTGAAGACTGGCAGTCCAGTTGCTCTGAGTGCATGCTGACCCACCGGAACTCTTGAGGTAAAAATGGCGACTGGTGAACAAGTTCAGCACTGCACGCCTTTTGTCTACCACCTCAGGGAGGCATGAGAGACAACGACAAACAAGGTCACTGATTTGACTTCAACCCTGCTTACAGTTTCATCTGGGATAACGACAAGAAAGTCACCACAGTTACTTGCAACCTGTTTGCAATGTCTCACCACTGTCACTTGAAACCTGTTTGCAATGTCTCACTGCGGTCTCTTCCAACCTGTTTGCAATGTCTCACCGCTGTCACTTGCAACCTGTTTGCAATGTCTCACCGTCTCACCGTGGTCTCTTCTAAACTGTTTGCAATGTCTCACCATAGTCTCTTCCAACCTGTTTGCAATGTCTCACTGCAGTCTCTTCCAACCTGTTTGCAACGTCTCACCATTGTCACTTCCAATCTGTTTGCAATGTCCTGGAGGCATTAGAGGTAAGGACAAACAAAGTCACAGCTTTGACCCAAGGCCAGCTGGCCCCCAGATAAGCAAGGCCACACAGGCAAGAAAGAGAAGCAGTCCACTGAATTACACATGCAGCATGGACTTTATTGTCACTGAGTCTATGTCCACAGGCACGCGGCTGGGACAACCATGTCTGTCAATGACAGAGATGAAATCTGTGGACGAAGTTGTGATGAGAAGGCCAATGATGAAGAAGAAAATGTGCCGGGTGACAAGGTGAAGCTGGTGAAGATGGTGAAGGGCAGAGGTGGCAAAATGCATCATCACGTGGGTGGGGAGGTGGGTGTCTTGTGGGTAATTCGCCGGTGCATCTGCATGAACTCTGGTGTGTCGTCGTCCTCTTCGATCGTTTTCATCTGGTCCTCTTCCTGCTCAAGACAGCCAAAACAAGAACATTAGACTTCTTCCGCCTGCTCCGATGCCCCCTCCCCTTTTCCTCCCTTTTTCATGTGCTTGTTGTACTACTTGAAACCCACAAAAAGAACCAGCAAGCTCTCTTTTGCCCTGTCCCACACCCTAGCCCTCAAATGTCTCCATTTAGTCATCTCACTGCCGAAGATACAAAAAGAACATCAAGCCTCCTTCTGTTTCATCGTCCAACCCAACCCATTTCCCCCTTTACTTAACATGGTTACACCTATAACAGAAAAAAAATTGCCTTCTTCATTCTTGGACAATCCTGCATAAATATCAAACAAGCCCCCCCCAACCAACACATTTTGGGGGAGGGTTCAAGTAAGCCCTCCCACACCCAGCACAAACATTTGGGGAGGTGGGGGGGGGGGGGGGGGGGGGGGGGGGTAACAGAAAAATAACAGGACAGTGGAGTAGGAAAAACAACAACACCAAAAAACCCACCAATTCTCAATGAATATGTACATACTTCTGAGCCAAAGTGTCCAAGATTTTTCTTCTTCTTATGCATACATAATAACATATAACTGTGAAGATAGATTTATTTGGTTTGATGAATGTAATCCATTTCTCAAAGGAACACAAACTCATCACCATATCAGACATGACACCAATGACCCTCTCCTTTAAAGAGGGTGGACTGAAAATGGTTGTCTGCTCTTTGACTGTCTCAGTCTACCATGTCAAAAGGAATCTGTCCAAGTGAGTGATCAGGGACCCAGAACATCTCCCTCTAAAGTGAACAGCCTTTTCAAAGCAACATGCACAAACAAGTACAGTGGAACTCCTCTGTTAAGACCTTCCCACAAGGGACAACAGCAAACAAAAGTGGTTCTAAAAGTGGGATGGTCCTTGGTCTGAGATTCATTATGTGAAGAAAGAGGTTTCGGAGGAAGGTGTTTTAAAAGTGGGGTGATTTCATCAGGGGTTCCACTAATAAAAAGCATATACCCCCCCCCCCACCCCCCACCCCCAAGAAAACAACAACAACCAAAAAATCATAAGCAAACAAGCTAGCTCATGAGCTCCATCGTTGACAGTCAGGGCTACTACAAAGAAGCTGCTCTCCCCCAAGCCCCCTTGGTCCTGGGGTGACAAGTCTACAGCTGAATTCTCCTTGGCCAGGAATAACCGTTGAGGCATTATTCCATCTACCTTGGGTCTTTCTGGCCTCCTAGTGCACAACAAGCAGTTAGTCAGCTGGTGCTTTCAGCCTAGTTATCTACATAGGGTTATATCAGGGCTAGCAGCATTCCTTCCTCCAGTTATCAAGCCAAATGAAGCCAAGGAAGCAGGCCTGGGCAGAAGATGGCAAACTCTGACCCGGAAGGCTGCCTCCAGCTTCAGGAACGACCAAAAGCAGCATCTTCAGGCAGCACATGATTGGTGTCACAGGGCCATTTCTACCATCATGGACTAACTGTCTCTGCAGTGCTCCAGGCTGTGAGCTTCAAGCTTTGGTCCACAGAGTGACATGCCAGCCCATCGCTGAAAGCACGGAGTCCATCATCATTATTGTTAGTGATGGACTACAAAGATGCTCCACAAGCAAAACATGAAACTTCTTTCCCGTCTCCTTTCCCCCCTTCCCCCCACCCGTCCCTCGTCCCTCTTTCTCCCTCACTGCTGCCTTTTCTGCTGACCTTCTCCTTGATCTTGTTGGCCCGCTCCTCCAGCTTCAGCTCCAGGCTGGTTCTCTTGTTGGCCTGCATCTCGTCCCACTCCTTGCGCTTCTGCGTCTCCTTCCGCTTGGCCAGGATTTTGTTCAGCTCTGGCTTCTGCAGCACGTCTTTGCCTCTGCAACACCACCGTCATTAACATGGTCATCACTGTTTTGCTTGCAACATCACCACATCACCGTTTCTGTGCCTCTTCTGGTTTGGCCATGTTTTTCATCAGCTCTGGCTTCTGCAGCATGTTGGTTGCTCTTTGGTGAGAGGGTGAGTGAGTGAGTGCCCGACTACTCTGGAGTTTGTGGGTGAGCAAGGGTGGGGGGGGGGGGGGGAGAGAGAGAGAGAGAGAGAGAGAGAGAGAGAGAGAGAGAGAGAGAAGAGAGAGACTGTGTGTGTGTGCGTGTGTGCGCGCGCGCATGCATGCATGCACATGTATGCATGGGTAAGTGTGTGTGTGTGTGTGTGTGTGTGTGTGTGTGTGTGTGTGTGTGTGTGAGAGAGAGAGAGAGAGAGAGAGAGAGAGAGAGAGAGAGAGAGAGAGAGAGAGAGAGAGAGAGAGAGAGACTCTGTGTGTGTGTGTGTGTGTGTGTGTGTGTGTGTGTGTGTGTGTGTGTGTGTGTGTGTGTGTGTGTGTGTGTGTGTGTGTGTGTGTGTGTGTGTGTGTGTGTGTGTGTGTGTGTGTGTGTATGTGTGTGTGTGTGTGTGCATGCACATGTATGCATGGGTAAGTGTGTGTTGTTGGACACTAGCGGAAGTGTCCACTTTCTTGTCATGCCTGGCCTTTTGTTGGACTTGTTGATTCATGGTTTGAACTACCACATGCAGTTAAAAAAAATAGTTTCTGTATCATCAACAAAAAACAGAGAGGGGTTGTACTGACTTTTAGAGATCTGCCTTGGCCGATGCACAACATTGTGTATTTGCATCAGTGGTATGAAATATATATTCAGCAGAACCAACACTAGAATTAGGGTAAAGCAAAGCCAAAATGATGCAGTAACTGACTGTAGTTGTACTCATTATCTAAAAGCAAGCACACAAATATTGTAAAAATAAAGTCCAATCAAGAGAATCAGAATTACAAACTGGCACTTTTGTGCTTGAAAGTGAAAAAATACACAGACCGGGCACTCCTGAAAATAAGGTATAATGCTGGTGGTGTAACAGCTGATTAGCAAAACCTGGTGGACAAATGCATCAAACACAAAGTGTCATACTATTGGAAACTGGAAATGTTCAGTGAATATGTTGGGTAACTGACCCTTGTGTACCATGGGTAATGAGAAAAAGCTTAAGTCCTGGCTGTTGCCATTTGTTTTCAGCCTTGTAATCATCTGTCTTCCTTTTGTTTTCAGCCCTGTAATCATCTGTTTTCAAGAATGCTGCTATATACTGTCAGTATGACTAGCCATACTGGGTCATTCCAAATCCCATTTCTGGGATCATTTCCTCAGTCAGTTGCTCAGAAAATACCACTGATCAGTTTGGCAAGGTATGCAGTTTCAGTTTAATACAGAGATGACTTCTTTCAGACACAGGTTCAGTACAATTTGGGTTGGAAATAATCATTATCATTCTTTGGAAAAAGCATGCATGCCAAAATTTATTCAAAAGTATGATGCTACCAACAAAAAAGGAGCAGGGGTACGATCTGATGGGAAAATGTATTGCCATACAGTCTGAAAATTATGTTAAGCCTATGCATTTATTTTGTTGCTTTCGAGATTCTTCCTTTTGCTGACAGGGCTTGCAGCGTATGCTGGAGAGGAGTGCATGGCCACAGCTGAGGCAACAGGTAACTGGCATCCCATGGGACCAAACTAACAGAAAAAAGAAAGGGGTCCACGAAGGCCAAGGGCAGTGTGCTCCATCACCACTTACAACTTGTAGTTCAGGAGGAGCTCCTTGTGCAGAGCCTGCCTCTCCCTGGATGCCAAGCATGGGTTCACCAACTTCTTGGGCTGGATCAATTCCCCTTCCTCCTCAGGGGAGCTGACTGCGCCATTGCGGACACCGATGATGGTCGGAGCTGCTGTGCTGCTGGGGGAGGTAGGGGTGGTGGCTGTGTTGCTCTCTGTGCTGATAGGGGGTGGGGGAGGGGGGAAGTCCACTGAGTCCTCATCCTGGTAGTCGGGGTCAGGCTCTGGAACCTCTGTATACAGATCCTCTGGAAACAGCAATAGACAGGTGTGCTTATGTGATGTGTTAACAATACCCCCCCCCCCACCCCACCCCCACACAAATGACTATTCTGGAAAAGTAACATGTATTCAAGGTCATGTGAAAACTGTTGACAATTAAATCATAATGTCTCCACTCCTTTCTGAAAACAAAGATCCACAAAGTTAACATGAAAACCTTTAATAATCTGAAGTTTATTACCACTGCAATGAACCTGTGTATGTGCATATACTTTTGTGTTTACAGCCCATCAGAAAAGAATGAAAGATAGGTGCTAGCATCTCAAAACTTGTCACTACATTTCAGACAGACTGCCTGCCACAAGGTTAAATAAGATCAAGAATATTATGGTAATATCAGAAAAGACTACTACCCTGCTTTTGTTATTCAAAGTCTACACATAGTATGCTGACTGACTACAAATGTCAAAACGTTATTTGGTAAAATGCAAAAATCAGCTACAAAAACAAAACAACTTTATTAAGTGTATGTATAAAGCAAATTATCATGGAAGACATCCAGAGACTAAGTAATAAACTAAAGTTAGTGAAATAAATCAAAACACCCAGAAAAATCATTCTGCACACACACACACACATAATTATGATAAATCCAGTCAACAAGGTGTCATGTAAACTACACTGTATGAAAACATAGTTAGCAAGGAAATAAATAAACTAGATTAGTATGCTACAATATAAAGTGAGATTAATAAAACTGTTATGATAGTGAACACTGTGTGTGTTATTTACCGCCTGTGTGAATGAAAAATACACATTTATATGTATACAGCTACAACCCTGAAGTCTCAAATACATTGCAAAAACAAGAGACAGTAATTAAGAACTGATAGGCAGGCAAGCAGATGGACAAACACCCACACACCCACACCTACACAAACATGCCCCCTCCCACACACACACAACCCCCCAAAAAAGACAGACACCCCACACACACACACACACACACATGCCCCCCTCCTCCCCACCCCCCCCCCCCCACACACACACACACCACACACAAAACACATCCAACCCCCAAAAACAACAACAACCAACAACAACAGAACAAACAAACAAAAAACCACCTTATATGCACATACACAATACACATAATCATACAACAACAGAGCACACTAACAATCATACTAAAATCACACAAATAGAAACATCAGCCCTTCTTCTTGCAGCACAAGGGCTGTCTCTTCTTCAGCCACTGCCACTAAATGACAGCAACCCCTTGATGATGAGTCATGTAATGACAGTGGTGCCTATAATGACTACGACCTTGCTAGCAACACCAGTACAGTCCAATTATTCTACTGGTATGCACATCTATATGGAAAACAGAGTGGTTACTTTTGAAACAGCTCTATTTATCATTCACATCTCACTGTTTTAAATGGCAAATCAAATGCACACAAAAAGAGGATTGATCAGGAGAATGACGAAGCATAAATCTCACCTGAATGTATCCAGGCAAAGACACCATTTGTTAGTGCGAGTGAAGTGCAAGTATTCCTTCTTTTAATGTTTAGCAGAAGACTAAAAAATTAGGTGACACTCACTAAGAGATCTACATAAAATCAACAGAAAGTGTTAGCCTACATCCTAAACAAACAGAATGTCATAACAGGGATGTGTTATTACTCAAACTGTGATAACACATCCCTGTTACAAAAAAATAAAATTAACAATTATAAGGCCATAAAAAGTCACCAGTTAAATGTACAACTTCAATCCTACTTAGTATGAGGACATACTGTTTTATCTTTTTTATTAAAAATATGTGTGTCCATGTGCGCATACTTTGTTAAGACAGTACTCATGAACAGACATTTAGAAACACACCTTCAAAGGCTCAAACATTTGAAAACTAATGTAAGGTTTTAATGTTGTAATGAAATTAATCAAGAATAATACTTAATTTCAAAAGGTCAAAAGTTGAACAGGATTCTCTTTTCATCTTGTGGTCCTAATGTTAAGAATATTTGTGTCTGGTTTTCCAGATTGCATTAAACATTTCAACTTCAAGATCATTTCAGCTGATATCACAAGTATGAAACAGACAAGCATGTCAATAACATAAAGTCTGACATGAGAGTTTACTAGGACAAAAGAGCACTTAACAGCAAGCCATAAAGTAAGGAACTGAAATGGTCTGTACATGTGGCAGGGCATAGCTCCATAAGACAAGGAAGTACCCCATAGTAATATACATAGTACAGCTCACTATAATTTAGTAACCTGAAGATGATTTGTCTGTACAGGAGGTAGCACACAGAGTCCAAAAAGACATGGGAGTAGACCAATGAATGCTACTTGATAGCATACTATGTGAATAAGGTAAGCAAGACTATTGCCAGCCTGTTAATGTTGCAGGGGCAGAGAGCTTCCAGACAGGAGAACATCAACATCACTAGGCCAAAAAGGTCAGAAAGACTGTCTGTACATGTGGCAGGGCATGGTAGTGTTTTAAGTCAAGACAGCTGTACAACACACTATAAAGTAGGTAACCCAGATGAATTATCTGTACAAGCAGGTGGAAGAACATAGTAAGACAAGTTAGACGGCAGGTCTACACATATATATCAGACTACAAACTGAATAAGGTCACAAAGATGGCTGTGGACACAGGAGGCAGCAGAAGTAGGTTAGTGTGCTTTAGCATCTGTGTTTAGCTCTGCTTCAGTACAGGCCTGTAGGTGGAGGCTGAAGGAACATTATAAGCATTTCCAGTCACTACCTATGCAGTTTATGTTGGAAATAACATGTCTGAATTTCTCCACAAATACATAGGAGCTGCGCCGAGCCTCTGGGGTGTCTGGATCATAGTCTGGGGTTGGAATGTCCAGCACAGGCTCAAAGTCATCCGCTGAGGACACAAGACAGTACAGACATGGACCATTCTGAACAATATTCATGAGGAAAGTCACCATGGTAACTGAGACTGAAAGTGAGGTTGGGTTCTGCATCAAAATGGGGTCATTCTTATTGAGCCACGTCACAGCTGGGTCACGAGATTGAAAGTGATGTTGGATTGTGCAACAAAAATAGAAACCCAACCTCACTTTCCACCTCACAACCCACCCATGACCTAGCTCATTAAGACTGGCCTGTGCCCACTTCACTCAGTCATTTATGTAAATGGCTCTGCTGGAACCTCTTGACAAAACAAACACAGTATCAAAGATTTGACACAAACTGCTGAAACAACAGCAACTCAAACAAACAACACTATAATAACAAAATCATCAACTACAGTTATGATTGTCATGCCAGACAACTACAGAGATGGCTGAGGGGGGTTCAAGAGAGTGTCTGAGAGAGAAAGAGACTCCCTCCAACCCTGTCCATATCCTAATTTTCAGTTTTGAAATCGCTGGAGCTGGTATTTCCTCAGCATCCATCAAACAATAATTCTCAGCACAATGGAATAATGTTTCACCTGTCTGTGAAACTGAAGTAGTTCATGGATTTGCAAGGATCGTCCATGTTGGTTTCCTGTGAAAACCTGGCTACATCTGCCACCACCCCTTCATTACCCCATCGTGTCTGTGACACAGATGTTAATACCATTATGCTGTGCTTTCACCTCCAAAACTGAACTCCCTTGCCAAGCTGTCTTTCCACTTCAAGCCTACCCGTGCGAGTTATTCAGAGTTGCTGAATAATTGATTCCATGACAGGCCATCAGCAGATCCCATCTTTGTGAGGGTATATTAAAGGACTCTACAGACAATAGCCAGAAACAGAGCTTTTATGCAAGTCATGGGGTTGGCTTCAGGATGGAGAGGTGGTGGTGGTGGGGGGAGAGTTGTGCTGGTATGTTTAATTCATAGACTGTTTCCATGGGTGTATAAAAAACAAACAAAACAAAACAAAAACAGAGCTGTGAGGACCAGAAACATCAAGTGACTCCATGCAGTCAACCACAGGGTGGAAAAAATAATGCTTGCTTGGCCATTCACCAGGGTATGCTCACTGGGTACAATGTGGTAATGAAATATAGTTAGGTAACAGAGCTTCTTCTTTTTTTAAACATGAATACTTAAATGTATTTATCCTTTACCCCCCCCCCCCCCCCCCCTTTCCTTTTTGAAAGCAACATTCTGATACTTGTCCTTTTTAATTCTTGGAGCAGATTCCTAGGCCTGAAAATTAAGCTAAACTTTGACCTACCTACTGCGGGCTTAAAAGGGGGAAACCTTTGATTGCTTTGGATTCTTAGCAAAGGGAAACACTCTTTCTATGTAGTCTTCTTGAACAAAGAAGTAAAAAAAAAAGAGAAACTGGGGCCTCCAGAAAGACCATTCACATGCTTCAAACGATCACATGTCATTCAGAGCAGTGGTAAGCAGTCAGTGGAAGTCAAGGCAGGACACAGCCAATCAATCACAGCCACGGCACAGCAATCCACTGTGCCAAACATGCTGCACATTCACAACACCCTGAACATAATTATTTGTGCACAACTGACACGGGACTGCATCACAGGCACTCAACACAAGTTAACTCTCCATGTCAATTCCTCTGGCAGTAGTCTCTTCAGTAAAGTATCATGGCAGTATCAATACATAAAATGAGTGCCAGGTGTAACAAGGTATAAAACCAGATTTAAACAAAAACCAGTGCCAAGTGCCTGTAGATCAAATCAAACCTCACACCAAAGGTTAGAACACCAGAGGGCGTCATGCGGTGACAGCACAACATGTAGATGAGGTCACTGAGTGATCAAACATCACAACAAAGGTTTGAACACCATTGGGTGTCATGCGGTGACGGAACAACACTTGACTGACATCAGTGTTGCCCAGTACCATACTTCAACCGTCCGGGCAGCGACTACCAACTTGCCCTCCCACACGTCTCCATCACTGGCGGCTAACACAGTCACCACCATAATGATTCTGTATTAAGATGGGCAGTGGTGTGAGCCATGCTCCACCGTTACATCAATAAATTACGAAGGGGCAAAGTTGTCACAACACAATGTCCACAAACTATAACTTCTGAACGGAACGGAGCCCCAAAGTGGGGGATGGAACCGCCTGGTGCTTATCAGCCGAAGTGCCAAAACAATTTTAAGGGATGTTTAGTGTCAGTTTTTGAGGCCAGTGCAGTGACTGACTGACTGTTGGGGCTTGGCGTCCATAGAGACCACATACAGCCTGTTAGGGACAGGGAAAGGTAGCAGAACTAACTAGGGCTGAGACGTGTGGTAGGTGCTGACTGGCCGGAAGTGGACGCTTGGAATATATGGACTGGTCCTGTACCTGCCGGCGGGGGCAGGTACTCTAGACCTGTCGGCGGGGGCAGGTACTCTAGACCTGCCGGTGGGGGCAGGTACTCTAGATCTGCCAACGAAGGGAAGTAGTCTAGATCTGCTGGAAGGGGCAGGTACTGGACAGGGACACCGAACTCGCCATAGTCTGCATGGTGACAAAAACAAGGGGCAGTCAGTTAGTAAATGGAGGTTTTAACGTCCTATGGACCAAACATGGTCATCTTAGGATGATCCACGAACTGGCCAGAAATATATCAAACATAATATACGTTCGAATCAAAGGAAATTCATCGCACTGTTGCTGTTTTTGCAGTTTAAAAAAAAAAAAATTTTTAAATCCCATTGTTTCTCTGTCTCTTAATTACCTTCCTCCCATCTTGTTTCTCTCTAGATGAGGACGATGAGATTATGTAGAAAGTATCTAAACATCAAATTAATCCCCACTGGCAGTGTGTGTGTGTGTGTGTGTGTGTGTTAAATGAGTGGAATAAATGTGTGAGATAAATGAACATGAAATAATGCTCATGCCTAATCCATCTGTAGGTTTCAGTACCACATCCATTTTGATTCAACTGCCAGCCCCCGACCCCCACACCCCCACAACTACCACCCTCAACCCCTCCCCCATCCTCTCCCACACACACATAGACACACTATCGTTCCTCTGATTCATCAAAGGATCGTATCCAGGACGCTGGTCTCCTTCATCTCCTGGCAAAAATCTCAACCGATATTTGTTCTTCCTTTTGAGCTTTCCGAGACGCACCTCAATCCGCAAGGAACTTATGCCTGCACTTGGCAGTGGCGATGGGGTGCAACAAAACAGTGCAGTTCTTGTGCTGACTTCTCAACATTGCCAAGCGTGTTTCTTTGTTGAAATACAAATTCAATACTGTAGCTCATTACCAGCCAATGCAAATGCACAGGCATATCACATGCTGCTTGAAACCAGTTTGTGTCAGAGTCCCATCCTCCTTGATTATGAGCTACTCTGAAAACCAATGCCAACTGCGTGGGCACTGCGTTTTGCTATTTAAAGCCACCATACACAAAAATACTGCCCAGCCCACCCAAAACAGTACTGGTTAGCGAACAATTAGACGTAACAGGTTTGTCTCTCAGACATTTGTATTATGATGTCCATAGAAAAAGGTAGCCACTGCCAGCACACATGCACACACACAGGCCCACATGTGTGCATGCAAGCACGCACGCACACATACACACACACACACGCACGCACGCACGCACGCACGCACGCACGCACGCACGCACGCACGCACACACACACACACACACACACACACACACACACACACACACACACGGCAGACTAAAATGCCAGTGTCCAGAGCCTACCCAAGATGTACATTACGCAGTTGCCCATGCCCAATTTGTTCTATTGTCTACTGTCATGTGGTACAAGTAATCCTGGATGTCTGCAGTAAGGGCAAACACACTGCAACTCCAAGCTTCGCTGTCTGGCACCCTTTCTCCAGAGGAAGGCTGCGGTGAAACAGTGGCTGCAGTTTGCAGTGAGGGGCGGCATGTCCACCCTCATCCGTGGCGGAGGATGGCCTTACCTCGCTACCTTCCTGCATGCCCACTGTCCCTGCGCTGCCCAAGCCTGGAGCTTGCCACGGATGCTGTCCTGTCCCCTATTTTTATCAAACACAACTGGCCCGCTGTCCCTGTTGGATGTGATGACTGATTTAACTCCTTGTTTAACCACGCTTGTCTAACGTTCAAATCACCACAGGGTAACCCGTAAGCTGCAGTTAACCCTTTCCCAGCAGAGGAGGGTGAGTGGGTGGGTGGGTGGGTGAATCCAACCCAACAACAACCAGTTTAAAATGAGTTGATATTATACATTTTCATTTCTTAATACTCATCAACAGTTTTTCGAGGTTGGTGGTGGTGGTGGTGGGGGGGGGGGGTGTAAGTTAATCCTGATCAAAATGCAGCAGTTGAAATAACTGAAAATATTCAGTGAACCACTCAGCCTCATACTAATCTTATATTTGTTGAGTTTTTGCCTCTCGCTTTTTGTATTTAAAGGTGTGCACTCTTGGTAACATGCTGCTCTCTCTGCGCCTCCCCCCCTTCCCCACCCCGCCCCTTCTTAACACCTCGGACAACAGACTACCGCCTGTCTTTCCCTCTTGGGATCGGAGAGAGCCATTCTAGGCCCAGTCAAACATGTTAAAGCCGAACGCTGGCAGGACTCTTTCTACTTGCCTCTGGCTTTGCAGGTAACGGCGAGCAGCAAGCTTGTGTTTGGCTTGTGAAGGGGTTAACGGACATCGAGAGGACCGCCTCCTTGCGCGCGCGCGCGCGCGCGCGAGAGAGAGAGAGAGAGAGAGAGAGAGAGAGAGAGAGAGAGAGAGAGAGAGAGAGAGAGAGAGTGTGTGAGTGTGTGTGTATATATGTGCACGCGGACTGAGGAAGGCGGGGAGGGGAGGATGAAGAAGAGCAGACAGGTGGAGGGTGACAGCAGCAGGCTGATAAACTCATTGACAACCTGTGTGTCGCCCCGGCTGGCCCGCCGCCCTAGGTCATCTCCCCAGCTCCGTGTTCGCTGTCCCCTCGGTCAGCACCCGGCAAACTCGCCGTCCGGACTTTCTCCTTATTTCCCCTACGCCGTCTAAAACACACTGCATTCGCCCTGCTCTCCGTGTCTCTGCAATGTGCCTGACCGGCCGTCCGTCTGGCGATGACCCTCTGCGTCTCTAGCTGTATCCCCCCCCCAATGTTTTGTCGAGTAAGTTTGCGTGTTCTGTTACTTTTTTTTAAACTTTGACAAAAATATTTTTTAAATCAAAAATGAAACTGTTGATTGTGAAGCGTACAAGAAACCGATTGCCGAGAAATAATTCACATTACAGTGCACGGGAAAGCACCTATGTTCCAATCATGACGATCAGTTAGAGGTGCTGCACCTACGATTCGATGTAAATCGGTGTAGTCTGCCCGGACTGACGTTTTCTTCCGACCTGATCTGGAAGGGACAGTAGGCTCAGTATGGAAACCTTGCAACGTGGATACACGGTATGACAATCGCTTTTTGCCGTCGTTAGACTTTAATTCACAGCTGGGACCGCCACAAATACCAGCTTTACGGTCACGCACGCACGCAGGCGCACGCACGCACGCACACACGCACGCACGCACGCACGCACGCACGCACACACACACACACACACACACACACGCACGCACGCACGCACGCACGCACGCACGCACGCACGCGCGCACGCTCACACATACACACGCACGCACACGCTCTCTCTCTCTCTCTCTCTCTCTCTCTCTCTCTCTCTCTCTCTCTCTCTCTCTCTCACACACACACACACACACACACACACACACACACACACACACACACACACACACACGCACACACAAACACACAGGTACACATCAGTCCCATGCACCTCATAATGAAATTCCAGTGGACCGTGCTCATTTAGTTAAAACCAGATCCGTTTTTTACTAACGAATCTTGGAAGTGTACAAATCTGGGAAAACAAAAGAGTAAAGTGATAGGGTACCTGGCGTCAGAGTCGCCCCCACTATTCACGAAAGTTAGTGCACCCGGGTACGAAGTGCGGTGGGGAGGATGGTGTGAGTAGAGTCTCGCGGTTGATGGGAAGTGGGTGTATGTATCCAGCACATATGTTGCAATTAAGAAGAGGAGGCAGAGTAATAATTGTAATAATAAAAAACTTTTGTTTTAAACCACCACCATTAAAAAAATATTACACAAAGAGAGATAACCGTCAAGACCGCCACCGCCACCCCACCAGCACGCACGCATGCGCACGCGGCGCGCGCGCACACACACACACACACACACACACACACACACACACACACACACACACACACACACACACACACACACGGTCGCGTGCAAACCGCTGCATCAATACCCGAGCTTCTCAGAATGAAATTACTTTGGATCGGATGCCCTAACTGTATTCCCAAGGTAGTGCGGAAACTGCAAACCTACTTGAGTGATCTTCACAAATTCCTGCAAATCATACTGCAAGCGAGTTCCAAGCGTTCATCGGCTGCTCGGCTTCGTATTACGTCAGCCATTCCATGTCTCTCGTCTGCCGGAAGACGTCTCGGTATTCCTCCTGATTCTGACTTTATGGTATATACTTTCTCGATATTTACTTTTTAACGAAGAGACTGGCCATCGCTGTAATGGACATACCTGGGCGTTTATGCTGGTCGCTGTTCTGCATGGCTGCAAATTTCTTCAGCTGGCTCTCTCTATGTCCTGCACACACAGTAAATACCTTCTGTCAATAACAAAGCAAGTTGTCCTGTTGCGTCTCTATGTTCCTGCACACACAGTAAACACCTTCTGTCAATAACAAAGCAAGTTGTCCTGTTGCGTCTCTATGTTCCTGCACACACAGTAAACACCTTCTGTAGATAACAAACCAAGGGACGGGGGAACGAAAAAACACCCAATATTACGCCTCTCAGAAACAAAAAACAAACATAATTCTGCTTGGTTGCTCGGTTTGCCTTCGAGGGACACAAGAGCAACTGAGGCTTTACAACGCAATAATTCATTATTATTTCCAGAGTTTTCATTTCTTTCCTCAATCCCTTTCAGTCCTTCATGGACCATATATATCAACAAAATCCACGATTCTTGCAAGGGACAAGCGGATGGTGCACAAAGAAAGGGCCATTCGGAACACAACTGACATTGTATTTCCCTTCTGTTCATCAGATCACCGCCGCGGGGATTATTTGGCGCAAACGGGCTTCCTATACAAGGAGTGTGCAAGAGTTGTAGCATGCAGTCTATCAACGGCAGTGATAGCTGTCAATCTGCGTACTATTTACATATAATACACATTGCTGCGGTGGGTATGGATCGATACCGTAGAGTGGAAACTACAGACTACAGCACTTTGGCGTAATCACCACCCACGTGCAATGCGCGCAAATCTATATATACATCAATGACATGACGTTAACAGTTAGATGAATTTTATCTCATTTTATCTTAACTGTGCATTACGAGGCTGTCACTCGTCAAAGTAATTACTGTCTATAACTCTGTGTGTGTGTGTGTGTGTGTGTGTGTGTGTGTGTGTGTGTGTGTGTGCGTGCGTGCGTGCGTGCGTGCGTGCGTGCGTGCGTGCGTGCGTGCGTGCGTGTGTTGTGATGTGATGTGCATGTGTACAGAGACAGAGAGGGGAGGAGGGATGGAGGGGGGAAGAGAGAGCGGGTGGGGGGGGGACCGACTAACAGAAACAGCAAAGAGAGAGAGAGAGAGAGAGAGAGAGAGAGAGAGAGAGAGAGAGAGAGAGAGAGAGAGAGAGAGAGAGAGAGAGAGAGAGAGAGAGACAGACAGACAGACAGACAGACAGACAGACAGACAGACAGAGCCAGAGACGCAGACAGAGAGACAGAAAGACACCCAGAGATACAGAGAAAGAGAGACAAACAGCAGGGGGGGCTGGGGGGTGGGGGGGTGGGGGCGCAGAATGAGGCCGAGACAGACAGACAGAAACATAGCACAGAGAGAGAGAGAGAGAGAGAGAGAGAGAGAGAGAGAGAGAGAGAGAGAGAGAGAGAGAGAGAGAGAGAGCATGTTTTACCAATCGGACAAACGGACCGCAGTACAGCAGAGATATACCCATGTCCAAGCAGTAAAAACTAACAAGGAACAGAACAGACCCACTGAAGCTACAAACTCCTCGTCCGATTTAAAACGAGAGGCCAGCACTAGCAGTCAAGACCGGAATCCCTCAAACCACCACAGACAGACACGCACACCAGCACCGACCTGGTCACATCGATTCCACGATCAAGTCGTTTGTCTGACCCCAGCCACAGACCGATATGGAATCGTTCACCAACCGCCAATTCACCCCTTCTCCTTTTGTCTCATTGTTGCTAGGCGACGCAAAGGGAATAAACCAAACAACACTACACTACACGACAACACTGCAGTTCACAGATATAGGCCTGTACCACAGGAAACAACTTACAGCGCGAAACGAGACCAGTTGTGACAAGGAAGTTGGCGAGTGTTCCACTTGATCTGCATGCCAAACCCGATTTTACGCCCTCCGTCACTAAGCTGCTGATACCAGAGTTTACCAGCTATCGCGAAGCTAGGCGCATGTCAGTGCCATTATTGTTGTTGTTGTCGTTGCTGGACAAGGTATCACGCCAAGCAATCTCTGGAGAGGTATCGGCAAAACAACGTCGATAGCCGTCTCGTCTCCCTCTCGTTTAACATCAGATTCGTTGTCCAGGTCTGTGGTGTGGTTTCTGCAGCAAACACAGGCGCCTAACGACAGACATGCCGCGTTACGACACCCATTGTCCCGCGTCAAACCGGACTTGGAGCGGAAGGAAGGCCACAAAACTGTGCCGCATGATAATCCAAACGGGATTGTCATCAGTGAAGGAAGGCCACAAAACTGTGCCACATGATAATCAAACGGGATTGTTTTCAGTCTAATTGTTGGTTCACACACACACACACACACACACACACACACACACACACACACACACACACACACACACACACACACACATACACTCTCTCTCTCTCTCCCTCCCCCCTCTACCTCACAAACGCACGCACGCACAGAGAGACAGAGAGAGAGAGAGAGAGAGAGAGAGAGAGAGAGAGAGAGAGAGAGAGAGAGAGAGAGAGAGAGAGTTTTGGGCCTGTCAACCGCTAAACTATCCGCAGGGCCACCTAAGGACGGACTACACTACGTTCGAAAGTGCCACCGAGCGACTGTACCATCAACAAACTAAGCATTCACACTCATAGACAGCACCCGACACGGACGAAGACAACAGCATGTGGTTTAGAATGACAATGCGAACTGGTGCATGGTTGTATGGTGTACACAGAACTTGCACCAAGACAGCAGCAGTTTCGCGTGGCACCTGTCCTGTCAACGGCAGCTAAACAGCGCTGGAGCGCAGTCAGTCAGCTCGGAAATAGAGAATAACGCTATAGTTGCCACTGTGAAGCGCTTAACTCTCATCTCGAGATGACGGCTGATTATTATCTCAAAATCGCACAGTGTGAGTAGACCAACCATGCGCCGATTACAGAACACTGACTTTCACGAGATCCAGTCTCAAGCAGATATATCTATACACACACATATCCTAGCTACCACAGCAACGTGTACACAGCGTCAGTCTCTGTCTCAAGCTATGATATTCTTCAGCGCAGTACAGTGTGGACTGATAGAATTATACTCTCGATATCTGATTTGAGTCGGTCTGTTTCAGCAGACAAATGATTGTAACTTGCCCCATTTAATAATTTTGATTGTAGCTGCGTGTGTGTGTGTGTGTGTGTGTGTGTGTGTGTGTGTGTGTGTGTGTGTGTGCGTGTGCGTGCGTGCGTGCGTGCGTGCGTGCGTGCGTGCGTGCGTGCGTGCGTGCGTGTGCCAGCGTGTGTCTGTGCGCGCGCGCGCGTCAGTGTGTTGGAAATAATACTAGCGGGTCATTAAACTGCTTTTGGCGTCAGTCACGTCAAGGACGTTGATAGTTGGAAAACATCTTGCTAGCCGTGACGCACCTGAAAGTAACACCAGAGACACTACACTACTTGCTACTTGCTGTAGTATCTTTGGTAATACCTATGCGTATCAGGCCCGTATTGCCGGCTAGTGTCGCGGCACTTCCGGGATGCATGTTCTGCCTTTGGACGACAAATTTCTATCCACAGGGATTCCACTTCCCCCGCTCCACTGCAGCCATGGCTATATATGCTGTGCACGTTCTTAGCGTTTGGAAAGCAAATTTGGTTCCACGAGCCTTCGGATCAGGCCGGGCTATTTTGGACCCCTTTCTCTCTTTTGGGCAACCCCTAGTCTCGTTTTCTGGGGCCTTTATTGCTTGCTGCTCGGACTAGCCTGTAATTTTTGTTTTGTTTTTGTAGCAAACAACCTACTGAGGTTTAGAAAGTTGACACAATTCCACTGTCCGTTCTTGTCAACAAGCACAGTTTCGTTAACATGAAAGCGGACATGTCAGTCCGTAATGATTAAAAGGTGGGACTTCACGGTTAGTTTTTTGTGTGTGTGATTAATTCGTGCTGGTCCATAATAAAATATGACCCTTACAACAAGAAGTTTGAAGATGCGGGAATTCGAACCCGGTAGCCTACTCAGTTCTCAAGGCACTCACGAGTCCAGTATGCCGCAGTACTACTACAGCAGCGGCAAGACTTTGTCCTAGCAGAAATGACAACGCACACGCGCAAACATAATTTGAAGTAGTTTCCGCACCAAGTCAGAGTCAACGGATGAAGAATGCTGCCTGCGCCAAATGACGCTGAGCGGCACAACTCTTCGAGCACACTCCGAGCATCGCTTTCCGGCACCTTCCTCCAAACTAAATACGGCAGTGGTTGAAGGACGTAAACCAGTGCTTGGAATTTGCTCTTCGAATTTACACCGAACGTTTCGTACACGCAGCTTGTGCATCCGGTCCCGGGACAGGAAGCCAGCAAAGCACACCACTGGCTGCCGACAGGTGAAAACATTGCTCCAGACGTTAATTCTGTGCAATCTAAACTTTGCTCGCCCTCACGGCGTCAGTATCGGGAACCTACATATCACGACGCGCGATTACGTACCCACAGATACCTCATGCGCTGGCCTTACAGTTCTCGAATCTAAACATAACAGTACTTACGTCTCGCTCTGACGCTTCGAACTTCCAAGGAGTTTTGGGGGCACCGGTTGGAAAGGCACACCATTTATGTATTAATTATCCCTCGATCGACGCTGAACCCTATGTCGTTGGTTGAAGTACCGAGTGAAGGAGCACTCACGGTTGCAAGCACATAGATACAATCAGTTATGTCGTAGTTCACCCGTTATTACGCCGCGGCATGCAGTCTACAGTGAGCACAGGCAGGCACAACAGGCACTCGGACTCCACACAGAACTAGTTTGTAGCTCTACGCCGGTCACTTCCTCTTTCACTGCACGACAGTCTGGTGTAATCATGATTACCAAAAAGCCCAGTGACGTATCCGATGTCAATCATTACTAGGAGTTACAAGGCAGCTAATTAGTAGCCGATCCATCGCTAAGATGGTCAGTATCCGGGAGAAACACGTGTCAGCTACTCAGAGCCGATCAGAAGCAAATGCCGCGGGATTCACTCTTCGCGACACGGTCCACTGTAATTGTGAGCCGATGACGGCTATTAGGCTATCGCGTTAGCAGGAAGGGCTGCAGCAAACAAGCAGATAGGGCTCTACAACTTGAACTAGTTGACGGTGTCTCGAGGAGCCGGCCTAGCTAGTACAGACGTGTGCGTGTGATCCGACGCTCCCACTCCTGGAGTAGTTACTGCGAGTGTGACACCTCCGCTCCACTAAACAGATTGCTAGATATCAGGCCATAATTAGGGCTTGGTTGGTTGGGACACGTGCAAGTGTTTATCACGCGCGCGCGCGTACTGCACAGACACAGACAGACAGACAGACAGACAGACACAGACAGACAGACAGACAGACAGACAGACCCCTATTCTCTCTCTCTCTCTGTACCACGGAGACTACACTGAGTCAACCAATTTCAATTATTTAGCCGCACGCTGTCAAAGAGCACACACAAGAGGAACATTTATGTCAACACAAATTGAATCACAAGCAGTCCAGTTCAAACATTACTGTGTAGTTATCGAGCACTGCCTTCGTGAGGAAAAAGTACAAGCTTTACTGAACTTCCTTGTTGAGGTGATCGAGTGTCGATCCGTACTATTTTAATACTGCTTTGGTCCCAACCAACTGTAGCCTGTGAAACTGGACCCATCTAGCCAGATACGCGGTTGCTTGCGGCGCATCATCATAGTTACATCCTCGTTGATGTGTCAAGGTCTGCACAGCGGAACCCCTGACCAACGATCTCATTAAACACACACACACACGCGCGCGCGCGCGCACACACACACACACACACTAAAAAGTGGTTTGCCTGGCAAAGAGAAGCGGTTTTGCTGAGGGCTTTTCGAGACGCAGTTAACAGCCAAATACCTTTATTATCACCAAGCGGTCCTAAATGAGCTTACGAGGGGTTGGGAATCAGGAGCCAGTAGTCTCTCTACGACAGGGGTTTCACAGTAGCCCACGCTAGCCTCGCCTCGCATACCTCGAATTCTCTCTCTCTCTTCCATTTTCTTTTTTTCCGTCGCCACAGTAAAATGTCTCGGTTCACCACACCCTCTTTCAGTCAACACTGCTACAGCCACGCCGCCGGCCCTGAAGAACAAAAGAGAATATAGTTCCCGCGTACCGTTCAGTACCGTTCCACCAGTTCCCGACCTGTGACCATTAGGGTAACTCGGGTATCTTCCTTGCAGTACTTGACGCTCATTTCGGAAACAGAAACAAAAATTAATCGGTTGCTTTTGCCATCGGATCACAATGCAGCGATGAGGTTTGAAATCACAGCTCTCGATGGTACAGTGAAAAATTTGTTCTGCTCAGTCGCATGTCTGTCAGTGTGTGTGTGTGTGTGTGTGTGTGTGTGTGTGTGTGTGTGTGTGTGTGTGTGTGAGAGAGAGAGAGAGAGAGAGAGAGAGAGAGAGAGAGAGAGAGAGAGAGAGAGAGAGAGAGAGAGAGAGAGAGAGAGAGAGAGAGAGCATTGTCCCTGCGTATTGTGTCCAATGCTAAAGGCAAAGAAACTGACCTGACATCTGGCAGAAGCAAAGAAACTGACCCGACATCAACAGCCTGTAAAAACTGTCAGTGTCACGAAGGAGAAGAAATGGGACACGAAAAACGAAGTTATAGGCTTCGGTAGCTGTTTCAAGTGGTCCATAGTACAGCTCAGGGCTGAATGACTGAAAACAGCTGCGCCGCAACTACTAAACAGAAACTCCTTCAACAGACAATGAAAGGAACATGTTCCGGCAAACTATAGCACAAAAATAGCCGCCTCGTATTCTAATTTTCCTCCTGTCACAACTTTTCCTCGAACACATGAATTTTCAAGAGGTACTAGCAGCATCAGTACAACAGCTTCGCGTTTCGTTCCAAGCAGAGCTTACTGTGTTGGCCTGCGCGGGACATGTCGAACAAAATCAACTGGACACCAAGGAAACAAACGAACAATTCTGCTTTCCGCCGCGTACATGTGTTGGTAAAACCAGTCCGAATTCTTCAAAGCCGATTTCTTTCTTCTTACCTTGTTTGTGCGTGTGTGGATGGGGAAGGCGGGGGGTGGGGGGGGGGGGTGCGTGCGTGCGTGTCAGTGTGTGTT
>OY757547.1:7434403-7460148 GCA_963584105.1 Alviniconcha strummeri | reverse complement strand
TGTATCATTGACTTTAAAAGGTGTCACAGGAGCTACCGGAGGGACGACAGTTTTACCGACAGTGGCCTGAAACTGAGATGCTTGCAAACTGCGGTGACAAAGAGGTGCAGTCTACAATGTACATACATGTATGCATGTCATGGAATGTCTGACCATTCGGGGCAAAATGTTGTTTTGCTCTCTCTCTCTCTCTCTCTCTCTCTCTCTCTCTCTCTCTCTCTCTCTCTCTCTCTCTCTCTCTCTCTCTCTCTCTGTGTATTTAACAGAAATGAGCATTTCAGTCAAGATTTGAAGGTACGGCACCGAGCTGCATCTTGTGTAGCTTTTGTCATCTCAATGGAAATAATGTCACTGTCACGGCGGAACAACGCAGGAAATCGAAAGTGTGGTATTCTGCTGAAATCGTTTCCAGGTCAGTTAAAACAGCGCGATTTCCTCAAGTGCTTAATTTGCCACGAAAGGGCATATTAACACAAAGCAACATGTAGCCTACAGCTATAGTCCGTTCCAAGCTATCCCAGTGCATCAAGCTATGTGGCAACGCAGGACAGATGTGCCGTTAGGCTGCATCTCATCAGAAAACTGAATATCGACTGCCAGCGTTTCGTATTCGCAAAAGCGGACTTTCACTTCGCAGATTAATTCAGCTGGGGATGGGAGAGACGGAAACAGGAGAAGAGAGTTGACATTTAGTGCCTAGTCAAACGCGAAGGCCATAAAGAGCAAAACACGACAAACTTCATCAAACCCAGGTAAAACTCTGATTGATCCACTGCTCACAAACTAGTCATTTTAATATTGGAAAGGAAACAGAAGAAAATAAAGTTTGTGTAGCTATATTAATATTTGTGACCTACTCCGGTCAAAAACGCGGGAATCTTTGAAAGCTTTTGATTCTCAACAAACAGACCTTATTTTTCGCGTCTGCGGTATCTCCCTCCCTCCTTAGATTTTCATTAAAGATGATAGTGGAAAACTGAAGCAGAATGAACTGGCAAAATATAGGAAAATACTCGACAGGAAAATATAGCTGCTGGCAGTAGGAGAAGCTTGCAAGCTATATTCTAACCTGCTTTAGGCAAACGAGGGAACATTTTGATTCTCTGTCGAGAGAGGGTAATTTCTGCGCCCGCAGTACCAGTACCCCAACGGTGGATGGGGTGTGTGTGTGTGGGGGGGGGGGGGGGGGGGGGGGAATACAACCAAGTCAACTAAAATTTCAAACGGGTCAACAAAACTTCCAACTGTCAAAGCAAAGCTCTATTATCACAACCACTGCACGGCATCCAAAAACAAACACAGAGAAGAAAGGCGTTTGCTGTACCCTCAAAACAAAGACCCCGTGTGTCCGCCTTTCCACAGCACGCTCTCGCTTACCTCCCTTGCCAACCAGACACGCTTTTTCTGGTATTGTACTGCATCTGTTCGGGTATATTTTTTTCCCTTCTCACCAATGAAGTCGCTGGTGAATTTAGTCAATTGTTCTTCATCGCTGTTTGGACAGAGGCCACGCCTTTGTGTCTATATACCGCCCCGCCTTATCACAAATATATACCCCACAACACGTGCTCACCATCAAGATTATGAGTTTTGGTCCGAAGCGAATCTTTATTGGTTTATATGCGTATGTATACAAAATACAAAATATCAAAAGAAATGACGCAAAGAGCGAACGCCAGGCAAAAGTGGAAAATACAACTTCATTAAGTCTTTTGACTTTTAAGTGGGTCAAGGTCATCAAATCAGTATGACCGTGACGAACTCAGTGGAGATGATCAAAAAGCACCAGCTCTTAATGGAAAAAAAAACAAAAAAACGGAAAAGAAAAAAGTTCAGACGGCCATACGCGAGTCAGTTGTGTCACAGCTAAAAACAAACGCAGAAATATGTGCCTGCACACGCATACCAACAACCACGGAAGGTTTCGAGGTTTTCAAAGAACTTACCGAGAAAATACAACTTTCAGTTTCAGCTTTCGGACGCCCAGCCCTATATCAGATCAGGGCTGTGGTTGAGGTTATAAATGCACTTCGTGTGTGTGTGTTTGTGTGTGTGTGTGTGTGTGTGTGTGTGTGTGTGTGTGTGTGTGTGTGTGTGTGTGTGTTGTGTTGTGTTGTGTTGTGTTGTTTGTGGTGTGGTGTGTGTGTGTGTGTGTGTGTGTGTGTGTGTGTGTGTGTGTGTGTGTGTGTGTGTGTTTCCTATCCAATTTTGGTATACATGTGACAAAACATCCGCTTTCATGGTCCCTAGCAGATGTTCAGGGACACGTACCACGGTTTTCGTTTTATTACTTCCCCACTTTGTGTGTATGCGCCAGTCTAATGTTTTCCATTCTTTCTCGTATGATTCATCTTCAGCCTCTCTACAGTCTTCGAGCCTCCGCCCGCATTGTTTCATCCCTATCCACCTCCTTCCCTTTTTATGTCATTGTTTTGTAATGCGAATTCTCCTCCCTGGCTCATCTCAGAGGGAGGGTGGCAAATAAAAAATGCACGGCCGTGCCGACGCAGACTGAGAAGTCCAGCAGTATTCCCCCCCCCCCCCCCCCCCAAAAAAAAAAAAAAAAAAATCTCAAACAAAATCGACGTAACAGCAGCACTGCGATATAATGCGAGGCATCAAGCCCGGCAAGAATAGCCTGGGGGTCTGCATCGTGCCTGCGAGTGAATCATACTCCACAGACCGTTCACTCTTTTTTCTTTCTTCCTTTCTTTCTCTCTTTGTGTTGTGTGTGCGTACGGCGAATAACAGTTCCTGCTACGGCTCCAATTCCACTAACAAGTGTGCATCAAAGCAAACCTGAAGGATTGTTGATTATTGTGTGTGTGTGTGTGTGTGTGTGTGTGTGTGTGTGTGTGTGTGTGTGTGTGTGTGTGTGTGTGTGTGCGCGCGCGCGTGTGTATAGAGGGGCGGATGGGGGGCAACACTGAACTAGATGGCATATTCCGTACTTAATGTTAAGATTCACACGCAATAAATATCACACACACACACACACACACACACACACACACACACGCGCGCGCACTGAGAGAGAGAGAGAGAGAGAGAGAGAGAGAGAGAGAGAGAGAGAGAGAGAGAGAGAGAGAGAGAGAGAGAGAGAGAGAGAGAGAGAGAGAGAGAGAGAGAGAGGGGGGGGGGAGAGGGGGAGAGGGAGAGAGGGGGAGGGTGGTGGTGGTGGAGAGATAGACAGACAGAGTCCGACCAGGGGCGGGGTGGGGGGTGGAGGGAGCTGGCTGGCGCCACAAAGGGAGGTAATCAGGTTAGAGGATGTTTGAAGGAGCCTTGCGGATGTTTACCACTCTAATGGCCGATCTCTGCTCTCACCTAACTTCGCTACCATTTATCTTGTGCACCTGTAGTGCTCAGGTAGGGCTGACTTTTGTTAGGCAGGCGGCCCAGGTGCACAGTGGAGATCCATCTTCGCTCCCCACTCTCCTGCTCTGTAGCCGCCTACCTATACGGTATATTGCATCCGAGACACTGTCCTACAGGTCGCATCTTCTTCGTCCAGCAGTTGCCTTTCCCTACCCTCTAATTCGTTTACGGGCCTCAGCAGTCTCACTCAAACATCAGCACTGTTCGGCCAGGTCTGCAGCTGTGCACAAGGGACTGACTGCATGGTTTTGTTTGTTTGTGTGTGTGTGTGTGTGTGTGTGTGTGTGTGTGTGTGTGTGTGTGTGTGTGTGTGTGTGTGTGTGTGTGTGTGTGTGTGTGTGTAGTCACTAGCTGATTTGATCTATTCGCTAATTCATTTGATTTGTTCACTAACCCCATGATCTATCCAATAATTTGATCTCTTTACTAACTGGTTTGATCATTTCACAAACTGATACACACTAACTGATTTGATCTATTCACTGTAATTGGTTCGCTCTATTCACTAATTCGTTTAAACACGATTTTACTCGTGACAACTTATCAGAATAGTTTTCTCGGTGGTTCAAACAAGTAAACTTAAAAACACGCCATGTAGCTGTTGTTTTGAAACTACACTGAATCGACGAAGAAAACAGAAATGTACACAAGGAAAAATGATAGGAAAGGGTCGTATTTGCTAGAGAAGAGGAAGAATTATGCATTCCCAAAAATAAGTAGAAATAGCTAGGTATTAAAATCGACTACTGATAATAAAGTGGCTAATTTAGAAAATCAGTGAATTCTGTAGCAAGGGCATGTAGTTGTTCATCTGTATTGCTGGACATCATGCACAGTTTTTAATCCCCGTTTATCCATCGGAACAGAAAAGGTTAATCGTATCATTCCAAATCGAAAAGAAAGCCACAAAGTCACCCAAATTACTGAAAATAGTCTGTCTGAATCAGCAGACTTTTCCATCTGCTGTCTTTATCCAAGCCCAGCCGACTTGTGAGCAGAGACTACCTGGCAATGTCAAAACTAGATTTCCCTCGTGGAAAATTTATTCATTATTCACCTTCGCCTGCTTTCTTCCCATTAGAACCTAAAATCGATAGATCTTGAACTTTTGGGGAGACGTACCCAATTTGTCAGACAAGACTCACTGCGCTTAGGGGATTGTAGCAAAACAACGACTTCTTCCGCAGATCTCTTTAACTCACCAACGGACAAGGTGTAAGTGGGCATGTAATTTACAGTGACTTTCCATTTTTAACTCCGCGAGACAGTGTCGAATCCAGACTGCGCGCGAGACTGGTTCGCTAATCATAGGCATCACAACCAAAGTAATGAAAACCGAAGCGAACGTTAACAAAATCATGTCTATGTTGCACACGCAAACAGGTTACAGGCCCGTCTTCTCTGGCTTCCGACCCAGAACCGCCGCCTTAACAATGTAACCCCAACACCGACATTGGTATCAGAGCCTGAGTGAAAAGGACTTGATCAGGAAAGTCAGAAGATCCCAATGTTTTCCTACACTGCATCTGTCACCTAATCGCTTTCAACCACTCTCTCATTACATTTGGGGGGCGGGGGACTTTTTCACGAAACCCACACCAATCCCAAAGGTGGCATGACCCGAAGGTTCATTCTTCTTTCTTCTCGGAACACACACGTCGCCTCAAGTCTTTTTTGCTTCATTTTCAGCAGCTTGCTTTAATATGCGACAGGAATTTTGCAAGGGCATGCGCAAATGTTGACGTCATCAAGAACCCATTCGCTGTTTCCAAACTGCCCGGCATTCCATGCTGCACTGTAGGCTGACCGGTGACTGCAGCACGATATTACTGCATCATAGGCAC
Source organism: Alviniconcha strummeri (assembly GCA_963584105.1). Lineage (NCBI taxonomy): Eukaryota > Metazoa > Mollusca > Gastropoda > Provannidae > Alviniconcha > Alviniconcha strummeri. Next base: position 7,454,926 of record OY757547.1, on the reverse strand, counting down.
AACTTCTCAGTTGAATCGAAGCAAACGACGCTGCTGCTGACGCCCAGCGAAACGTGTGCGCCTGCTACGGTTACTGCCAGATCTATAGTATAAACATAAACAACGAAACTCTATCCGCACAGGCTTGTGAGCTCTTATTTGCCTTTGATGTATTTCCGTATACCCGCCCTTTTGCGGGAGGCGGGTGGGGGTGGGGTGGAGGGGGGTGACCTTATCGGGAAATCAATAGAGACCCACTGCCATATGGCCCAACCGTAAACAGCACAACATGACGTTTACATGATGTATGCTCTATTGTAGATGATGTGTAAGCTAATTTCCGCCGTTTGATTTTATTGTGGCAATCTCCAATGATAATGCTGTGGCTGTCGTTCTGTACTGTGTATGAGGATGAACTGGTTTGTATGGGTTGGGGTGGGGGTGGCGGCGAGTCATTTGAGAGAGAAAGAAGGTGGGGTGGGGGGGGGGTGCAGGGGGGTGGGGGGGAAGGCCACGTTTGTGTTTGTGTGCACTTCAGAAGTCTTGTGTGCACTTCAGAAGTCTATCTCGTGTTTTCTCTGTTTATTTTACTGTGCACATCATTCTAAATTTCTAGCGCTGACAATGTGCGGATAATTTTGGATCTTGAGTTCAAAAAGAATAATAAGTAGGCGGTGATCGACTGCAAAGAGACACAAAAGATTGACAACCATCATCTTGTTCAGTTGTTACAATCCCAAAAGTCAAATGACCCACACAAACATCGATAATCATCATCCTGTTCAGTTGTTACACCTCAAAGTCCAATCACCCACACAAACATTGATAACCTCCTCTTGTTCAGTTGCTAGACTCCCAAAAGTCCAGTAACACACACAAAGATCGATAACCATCGTCTTAAGTTGTTACACTCCCCAAAGTCCAATAACCCACACAAACATTGATAACCATTATCTTGGTCAGTTGCTAGACTCTCAAAAGTTCAATAACACACACAAAGATTAACAACATCATCTTGTTTTGTTGTTACACTCCCAAAAGTCCATTAATCCACACGAAGATTGACAACCATCTTCTTGTTCAGATGTTACACTCCCAAAAGTCCAATAAAACAAGGCTCCAATTCAGTCGGTCGGTAATAAAAAGAAAAAAGAAAAGAAGAAGTGCGAACCGATTCTCCTTTTATCTTATTTTCCGACTTCAATGCCGCTTAAAAAGGAAAAAGGACGCCGACCTGCACAATCACTTGAAACAATCGACAACAAGCTTACTGTTTGGTGTTGAGTTTCTGCTCTTAAGCTTTGCCAAGCTTTTGTCGTACCTTCGGTCCGACGTGAAGGGAAACGGGTCTCGTGGCCGCTGTCAAGATTCACCTCGTCATTGCTACGTCAGTGTGTGAAACCGTCACGACCGGTGAAATACCGAGGATCACTCCTAATCCTATCCTCTTCGCGGTCATTCCTCTCCCGCGGGCGACACTTTGCAGCTTGAAATCACACTGCTCTCGTCCAAACGGCGGCTTAAATGAGGCAAGTCATGATAACAACTCTTCCTCTTACCACGGGTAAGTGCGTTCATCGTGCAAATCATAATATGCTAACAGGAGACCGAGATAGGGCCGCCATAGGGCCGCGAAGACAATGCGGGCATACTACAGAACAGAGGTCCGTTATAACCGATCTAAATCAACGATCCGAGACGGCAGTTTAAGATTTTACTTGTGGAAATGAGCACAGATATACCGATGCCCTATCACGTCTGCGCGAGTGACATTGTGACATTGTAACTTCATTATCTGACCAGTGCCATAATCATGAACAATTACGGCTTCACCATCGATGGTACTACTTATAACGGCCTAAATGACAGCCACACTTTACTCTCTGACCGCTGTCACAATTATGGTTTGACCCAAACTCCAAACACTGGTTTACGACATCTTTCCTTCAACCACTGCCGCATTTAGTTAGCCATAGGTCCCAGAAAACTGTCAGCTAACGAACAGTTTTTTGTTGGTGCTCAAACAGTAGTAAGTTTGTTACAAATAAATAAAACAAGGCGTGTCAATTATAGCCGCCAACAAAGTTTACACCAGCACAAATAAAACCACAATCGTTTGAATCGAGACGGAACTTTTTTTTCTTTTCTTTTTTACCCGGGGTGGATGCGTCTCATGTTTACGTGCGTGCTTTGGCGCTAGGTTGCTTCTACAGCCATATTATACCGGAACCTTCCGGAGGGCGCTGACCGCGTCGATGGACAGCAGCGCGGCGTAACTAAATCTGGCAGAGTTTGGAGGAAGGTGCCGGAAAGCGATGCTCGAAGTGTGGGTTTGACCGTCAACGGTACAACCTATACTGACCAAAGATCAAACTTACGCGATGAACCAAGCATACTGATCATCAGTCATCTTAGAAAAGAGAATGTCAGAAAAACAACTGACCGCACTCCCCATCCCAACATACACAGAGACTGGTTAGAAGTACACAAAGACTGGTTAGAAGCCTACAGGGGATGGGGGAGAGGGTGTGTGAGAGGGAGGGGGGGGGGCGGTTTACCCTTTGCTTCTGTCTGTGTAATGGACAGCTGTCGTACAGGCGTGACGAAGCAAGGCAGTGCGTGTCCATGACCCCGTGATAATGGAAAGGCCATTGTCAGGTGGGACTCGGCCGACTGTGACGAGATAAAGGGCTAAATGAACCCTGACGCCTCCACACGTGTTAAAACGGGATGTAATGGATCTTCTCGCCCAACGGCGATACAGAGCAAATAGGACGGCTGAAAACATATTCATCACTCTGATAACCTTTTTACGACCATGGTGATTCGTACGGGAAAGTCAGCACGCCCGAAGCAGTTCAAGGTTGTCTTAACGGTAATAGCGTCTCCTCTTTATACGACTGCAAAACAACACATCTGAATAGTTACCCCCGAAATTGTTTAGCAGTGTTCTGAAAATACCATCGCAACATCTTCATACTGGCTGTCTCAGCATCTGCATGCAACTAGGTTCCACAGTATGGCTGAGACGGGCGATGCAGTCACGCAACCTAACGACAATCCGATTTACTCCAATAAATTAAGGAGTCGCGGAACCAGCTCTGTCACCCAAAGAAGCAAAGCGTCTCCAGTGGATGGCCCCAAACCGGTGACTGTTTCACATAAATGTCTTCCCATCACTGTCTTTACTGTCACTCTATGGCTGCGCCATAGCAACCGCCTCCGCATCTTTTCTGCTAAGCACAGGCTAGACGTTACAGCATCGCGAAGCGGACAAGTCACCACATATAGAACGATGACCTAGGACAATTCACCACCAGTAGTATTCAGTTGGATGATGTCACTTAAAACTCGCTTAAAACGGCCAAGTTGTCAATATCTAAACTGAATTCACCCAGATTAATCGAAAGCAAACTATAATTATAAAAACTGAAAGTGTGTGTGTGTGTGTGTGTGTGTGTGTGTGTGTGTGTGTGTGTGTGTGTGTGTGTGTGTGTGTGTGTGTGTGTGTTTGTGTGTGTTTGTGTGTGTGTGTGTGCGTGTGTGTGTGTGCGCGCGCATGTGGGTGGGTGAGTGTATGTGTATGCCTTTAGTCTTCTATCAATTTTCTTACACGTGATTGTGGATTACGCAGTTGTAATTTGGTTTTTCGACCAGACGTTTTATTACTGTGATCATGACAAAAACCATACAGAAAAGCGGAGGTCAGCCAGGTCGTACGTAAGCTATTAATTTCGCAACGGACCGCCAATAAACGTCACGACCGCCAATAAACGTCACGTCCGGAGTTGACGAGTTTGCGACGAACGGAAGAGCGACATTGACTTGCATGACCTGACTGGTTTCCGGGTAGCATCCAGCACACGCCGTGCCTGGTTGTAGCAACGCTGAGGCGACTCTACAAACCACGAACAACACGAGATCGAAAAAGAACAACAGTATTCTCCAGCAAAGAAAAATACATTTAACAGCAAAGCCGAGTCAGATCTGAAAAAGAAAACAGAGAAAAGAAAAAGCAACACAAAGCAAGAAGACAGCCTCCGATCAGGATAGTCGTATCTGTAACCAGCACAAGTTACTTTCTGGTTTTAGTACTCCCTCCTCCACAAAATAATTGCCTTTGTTTAGTGTGAGCACCGTGAAGGCTTTTGATAAAGGACACTGAAATGAACCGAAACGACCTACCCATCCGTTTCCTACCTTCGTCTGAAGAATAAACACCAAAAGCAGCCCACGCACTCTCCTGTCATAGCAGACCAGTTCAACGAACTGACAAATAACGGTGCCCAGAGCTTACGGCTTACGGCTCCTTCAGTTTTCAAAAAGCGATCTGACGGACCGGACACGTCCGATCAAAGCCACACGTGAACCGAGGCTGACTCAGCTCGTAGGTCTACCTGCAGTTATTGCTACTGATCACTTTTTGACTGGTGCCAGTCAGTTGACCTGCCTACCTGTGATTACTGCTACTGATCACCTTTTGATTGGTGCCAGTCAGTGGAACCAGCGAAGCAGCACGTGGTCTTTCATGCTAACTGCAAAGCTATAACTTGGGTCTACGTGTACCTGTTGGAAGTTACGAGTCACCATGTGGCCGCGGGCGTTCAGTAATAGGTGCAAGGGGGGTTTCTAACGGCACCCAACGCATCACCCGCGCGGGCCTTTCCTTCCCCTTCACATTTTGATGGGAGTTGAATTTAGGTAACGGATTACGCCACTGCTCTCTGCCAGCCGGAGCTCTCAGTTTTGCTCGGTACCGCACTTACAGAGGTATTCATTTGTAACTTGACCGAAGTTCTCGATTCTGCTTAACATCGCAGTCAAACAGGTATTTGAAAGTTTCAATGTAACCGACGTTTTGTTTGTGAAACGTTACCATTCGCATTTGAACTATTGTAGCTTGATAGATATATTATTGTTTTTTAACGCCCAGACAAGTTGAAGCTTGAAGTATAAACATTTGCATTAAAAGAGTCAGATAATAAACAGGATAAAATCACTAAATCTAACTAGGGAATCAAAAATGTATAAATCTCTACATATCAGTGTCTCTTCCCTCTCCAAGTAGCATTTCTTTACATACACGCGCGCGCGCGCACTCATACACACACTTTCACACACACTTTCACACACACACACACACACACACACACACACACACACACACACACACACACACACACACACACACACACGCACACACACACACACACAAGTCTTCTGTAACGTCCGCCGCAAATTGAATGTAAGCTACAAATTGCCAATAACACGGAGCACTTTAAAAGGCGACGTGCAGGCCATCCCCGATGATCCCGGACCACATGCTCAGGGCAGATCCATGGCAATCAAACAGCGCAAGCTGAGCATGTGTTTACCCAAAGCCCCCCCGGCATCCTCCTCCATCATCATCCCGCCGGTCCCTGCGCCGGCGGTGGCTGTCGACCTGTAAATACTTACCTGTTCGTGAACAAGACTTTACTCGGTCTACACCTCCGCTGGTTTTCCGACCACACGCGCTTGGTTTAGACCGGGTTTCTACAGCTGTGAACTTCGACCATCAGCCTTTTTCAACCAAAGTCGGAAGTCCAGCGGAGTCAGATTTTTTTACCTTCAGCTATGACTAAACCGTAGCGAAGACGAGCCACGAGTTGGCTAAGTTCAGGAGCTGTGTGTAAGTCGAGGTGGCCGTTCTGGGCTCCACGTCCCTAATAGTCCGTGTGGTCTCTGTGGACGTAAAGCAACACTGGACTCGAACCCATGAGCTGGGAGTTCCACCACTGCCTGACTGTGGCCTCTTCTATGACCACAACCTCAGGACCATCCAGTACCATCTTGCCCCATTCCTCTTTGGCTCTACCGTAGGGAGGGGCGTGGGGGTGGGTTGGAGTTGTGGATGTAACGGGATGTAGGCGAAGGTGATCTATCAGATGATGTTTGACATCGTTGTCATCCCCACCCAAAGCAGACTCCGCAACAATATTTACCAGCCAACACCTGACCGCGTACCAGGGCATCTCTGTAACGTAGCGACAGGATGGAATTTCCCGTGACACCGTTCTCTTCAGCTACGGTATGCCGAGTAAAGAAAAGGCTCGGCGCTTATTTGCAATGTTGCTCAACTTACGTGCTTCTAGACATTCGTACATCACTGGGTCCTGTTTAGGGAGATCCAATCCAGAAATGGTATGCAAACTTTCTTTAACTGTTGTGTGTGGATGGCTGTGTTTCTGTCAGTACAGCGATTTATACTTGTGTACGGAAGAAAAGCGCCGCCATCAGCATCATGTACAGCACATGATGCTTCTCTTTAAATTTTAAGTTACAAATATTAAACACAGCACCAATGGTACTGAACGAGATACTACCCCCCCCCCCCCCACACACACACACACACATATACACACACACGCAGAGAGCGTCAGATGATGTACAGACCCGTCTTTATTAAAAATACGTCGCCAGTTGAGTAACACGGCACACAGAAATAGCATGTGATCTAAAGGATCAGTGTCAAGGTCACAATGAAGACGACCAGTTTCGGCAAAAGTTTGAATGGCGTATATATGTCCATCACGCGCTGTTTTAAATAAATTTATTTAGCCTACTAATTTTCTATTTCTTTGAGAAAAAAAAACAAAAAAACAAAACAAGACGTTGAAATACCGCAACAGAACTGCAGCAAGAAGACTGATTAAACTCAGACACTATGGTTTTCTGCTAAACCTGCGAAGGGGACGAAGAAAACAAAGGCTCGAAGGTGCAGACACAACAGCGTGTCTTGCCTGAAAGCTCACGATAAGCGGACAACATGGAGAAAAACCAGCAGCAACAACAACAAGGAAACTAACAGAGCTGATGTTTGTTGTTTGCTGGGGATTAACATCGACAGAGATATAGGTTAACATCCACAGATTAATATATATATTAATCTGTGGATGTTAACATGGATATATATACATACAGTCTATTAGGGGGCGAAGCTGCTGATCATTCGCTGCCGCGAAAACTGCTGAAGAAGCAGCGCTCTGGTTTTATCGCTGTTTCGAAGTGTTCTCTCAACGCGGCTAATCTGGGGAACGGGTAGCTAGCTGTTATCGACTGCCCACAAGCAATGCACCGAGTCTATACACGGACAGTCAGATTGGGCGATAAACTTCCTACGACTTTCACACGACTATCGTCGATTCGAGGACACAAAATGGCGAACCTGTGGCCGACACTGCCAACTTTCTTTGATTTGGTGATGGGGGGGGGGGGCTTAATGTCCTCGGATGTTGGGTTGACATATTAGGGACAAACTGTAATTCTTTCATTTGCCTCAAACACTCATTATATAGGCGCATACAGGTCGCCATTCCTTTGAAGTTTGGACACTCGCCAGAATGACTATGAGCTGACAAACTGTTTGACCTTGAAATGTCACTGTAATGCGTCCAACGACAGCGGGCTAGTGTTGCAGTCCTAACCAAGTTTGAGAAGAAATCGGTGTGTGACTGATTTAAGAGTAGATAGGCCTGTTTAGCCAGGTCCAGTGTTCACCTCCTTGGTCAGTACAATTCCGCAATGATGTCTTTGTTTTACCGCTGATTAGTCCCAAACACCAGCAAGAGAAGCAACTTTGAGAAAGTTCTTTAGGCGACCGACTGCCCCCAAGTAAATGCGCCGAGTCTATACACGGATAGTCAGATTAGGCGATAAGTGCAGAGTAAGCAGGAGTATTGCTAGTGGTGCCATAACGGCCCTGGGACTGCTCTGTCTGCTCTTCGGTGTTGACTGGCTATATCTTTTCTGCATCAGCTGCTGGAACCGTCTGAGTTACGTATTATTTATTGTGTGAGCCATAACACTAAAACTGTTCACTTCACAGCCTTTATTCTGAACAGGTTTCAACGACTTGTGCTCTGAGGTCCATTTTGAGAGGTATGACTGCATGGTCAGCTGATCACAGTAGGAAAGCACACTTGGCACCAACTCACGCAAGCTTCTTCTTCTTCTTCTTCTTTTTTTTTAAAGCCCACGAACAGCGTGTTTGTATTAAAATTGTGCTGGTGGTCGAGGAGTCTGTCGCAGTCGCTGTGATGGCACCTTGTGTTTGTACGGGTGGCGGAAGCTTCTCTCATAGTTACGGTGTCATCTTGGTGGCTATATTTGTACCGGCGAATAAAAGGTCTGTCATAGTGGTTGAGGCGAAGCGCAGGAAGGCAGACTGTATCCTACTGACGGCCGAGACGTGTGTCTGGCATAGTAGTAGTACTTAGCAGCCGAAACGTTACCTGAGTGTTTTGTACGGCCGGGCCGAGGTGTCTGTCATAGTAGTGGAGGTGTCACCTAGAAAACTTAAATGTGTACCCTGGTGCACACAGAAAATATACATGCCTTGTGGCAAAGCGGTGAGGGATGTTGATCCGGGCGTTGTTTAGAGTGTGGTGGATCGGGTGAGAAATATATGGGAGGGGGTCTTCGAGGTGGCATACGTTCTTTTGCAGTAGTCGTTACGTTCAGCGTGTACTTTGCACAGCGACCATTGTATACATGTAACATTTCGGTTTTTGTAAACAAAACACTGATGATACTTCCTTCCTGCGAAGGACACAGCGTATATCTGGTTAGCTCCATAAGATAGATATCTGCTCAGCTGGCCACGATAGGCTTGGCAGCTCAGACTCAGGAGACGAATGCAATGGCGACCGAGGTGCTTATTCTTGTGACTGGGGTGCCTGGTCTGCTGACTGAGTTGTTTGCATCGCTGCCTGGACATCCAGCGACTGGTGTACAGGACTTGCCAGCGCTGGTAACTGAGACACCTGTTCCGTTGTAGGAGCCGTCATCGGCGAATGAGACGCCCCCTCCGGTGAATGAAACCCCGACTCTTGTGACTGGGGCGCCTGCTCCGTTGGCTGAGATGGGGGTGGAGGCGTCTGCTCCGGTGCCATGTCTCTCCTCACCCAGGCTCTCGGTGGTACGGCAGCAGTAGTGTGGATCTGCGGTATCCCAGGAGTCGTGGAAGTCCTGTTTCCCAGCACAACACGCCGCAATGTGCGAACTACCACCTGGCCCGATTGCGTGATCACAGCAACGACGACAAAGACGAAGGTACTCACCATCACAACGGTCGCGGCAATTATTGCAGCACGAGTACTGCCACTGGTGCCAGAATGGTCCTGGGAGTGCCCTGTCCGCTCTTCTGTGGTGACTGGCAATACCTTTTCTGCATCAGCTACTGGAACCGTCTGAGTTACCGTACCATTTATTGTGCGAGCCAAAAGCTTGCGTATTGGGGGTTGTTGTTGGTGTAGTGGTTGTTGTGACGAGAATTGTTGCAAATGGAGTTGCTCAGGTGGTGGGTACCGAAGCTGTGACTGTTGACCTGAAAGTCGTTGAAACAAGGATTGCTGGGACGGGGGTAGTTGATCTGGGAGTTGTTCGGACGAAGGTTGGAGTCGGAGATGCTGGGGAGGTTTGAACTCTTTCGCACTAATTGGTTGATCGTTCTCACTTCTGAAGTTCTTTTGCATTGTCTTTTCACTGCTACTGGATGCGTGGCACACCAGAACACCGGCGAACAATGCCAGCACACCCACCATAATCCTCGTGAACCTGTGACTCCCGCTTTAATTCTTCCTTTTTTGCGTTTGTAGTTCATGCAGCCTTCGTTCGCAAAATGGCTGCATTTTTGTGTGCGTGGGTGAAATGACGCAACACACGACGTCACTATTCTCGATCGCAGTATTTGACGTCTTCCCCCCCCCCCCCCCCCCCCCCCAAACTCTACAATGCATAGCCATGCTGTCATCTTTGCAGACCAGCGACAAGAACGAAAGTAATTATGTTCTACATTGAATGAAACACAAAAAGAAGGGAGATGCTTACTTACCCTGTTGGTTGAGAGTTAGGCCTAGTCACTAACTCTTGGAGTATAAGCTACGTCACTGGCCTCGATAACACCTCTTCGCGACTCATTCAGGCTCATACAGCCATCGTTCGCAAAATGCCTGCATTTTGTTTTGTGCGAGTGTGAAATGACGCAACACACGACGTCACTATTCTCGATCGCAGTCTCTGACGTCTCACACTCCCTCCTCCCCCCCCCCCCCCCCCAAAAATGCATAGCCATGCTGTCATCTTTGCAAATCAGCGACAAGAACGAAGGTAATTATGTTCTACACTGAATAAAAAACAACAAGGGAGATGTTTACTTACCCTGCGTCTTGACATAGTTGAAAGGTAGCTAGGCCTAGTCACTAACTCTTGGTGTATAAGCTACGTCATTGGCCTCGAGAACATCTCTTCGCTACTCTTTTAGGCATTCGAGTATGAATGTGTAAAGCTTGAGAAAAGTTACAATACAAACTCTCTCTCTCTCTCTCTCTCTCTCTCTCTCTCTCTCTCTCTCTCTCTCTCTCTCTCTCTCTCTCTGTGTGTGTGTGTGTGTGTGTGTGTGTGTGTGTGTGTGTGTGTGTGTGTGTGTGTGTGTGTGTGTGTGTGTGTGTACCTGCACACACACATTGTGTGGCGCGCGCGCGCGCGCAAACACACACACACACACACACACAAACACACACACACACACACACACACACACACACACACACACACACACACACACACACACACACACACAATCCGAAACAATGTCAAAGATCTTGCTTCCACAGTGCCGGGAAATGCCAACATTAAGGAACCCAGGAAACACATCAATTTTATCTACTGCCATACCCTAAAAGTAAAATTACCTGGAATACTGTAATCATGACCGAGTCTGAATACATATGCAACAATCATAACGACAAAGCTTCAATTCGGCTGGACACGAACGTCTCAAAGGAGCATAACTTTCACTTTCCTGTTTCCGACCTCACTGTGGCCGTGGCATTTTATCTAGGCCACAAAAAATGGCATAAAATGTAAAGCTCAACGGTGGTCATCACCACGAAAAGCTGAGCAGAGCTCAATTTAAATCATTCAAAACAAACGAACGAACAAATTTAACACCAAGAAGAAAAGTAAAATGGAGAGAGAGAATGAATGAATGAATAAACTTTATTTTAGAAGGGTAGTGGAGAAGACTCGAGGTCTTTTTACATCCATCCCTCGCCTACGAGGGAAACTACTATTAACTAAGGATACAATGAGCTACATTATGTTGAGTATATGTACATTCATACAAACCATGTTGAAATGGACACCAGTAATCCGAGAAACAAGTAGATAATGAGCATACAAAATAAAATTAAAATATACATATAAAAATCAGCTTGATCTGGGTTAAACATAAATATATACACGCGCGCACGCACATAAGATTAAGAACATGTTTGTCATCGAAAACTACATGCACATAGAGCACAGACACGCAAAATGTATTGGCTGCCTGAAGCAGCACAACACAGGCTGGAGCAGCACATGGATATATATATATATATATATATCCGCGTGGTTAAGAGAGAGAGAGAGAGAGAGAGAGAGAGAGAGAGAGAGAGAGAGAGAGAGAGAGAGAGAGAGAGAGAGAGAGAGAGAGAGAGAGAGACAGACAGACAGACAGACAGACAGACAGACAGACAGACAGACAGACAGACAGACAGACAGAGACAGAGACAGCGAGACAGAGACAGACAGACAGAGCAGTTGGACTCCACACCCCCACTGACCTCCGACTGGGGTACGTGGTCGGTGGGCTAATGAGCCGGGTTGTAGCATTAAGGGTTCCAATTCCAGTCGAGGTAGCGTGCGAACTTCTTGTTCTCTTTTTCCTTTAAGTTCTGAGTGAACTCTTGTGCACAGACTCTTCAGTGCCTGGCTCGCCTTCGTGTGCACAGCACGCACTAACAACGTTATGCACATTAAAGAACTTCACTTTCTGATAAGAGAAGGCCTAACGGAGGTGGCATAAAAAATACAATTAACGCGTAACAGTAGCAGAATGCTAACAGAAAACGTACGGTGCAGCAGATAATCAAATTAATGATTCTGGCTACTCCCAGTGGAGAAAAAGGCAGACTCGTAAAAGAACGCATGGACTCCGAAATCCCAAGACAGCACAACGCCAAGTCCCAACTCCCGAAGAAGTAAAAAACAAAAACAAAAAAAACTGTTGCCTTCGTCCACACCACGATAGAGTGCTACATGCCTCGAACACGCAACCAAGAAGTGTTGCCCGGCGTGGTAAAAGTACAGTGACCGATTTCTTTCTTTCTCATTCTTTGGTGTCATTAAACGACAATGGTCATGTTGTGAGCACCTGAGAGGTCGGTGTAATGTTTCCGGCCTATGTCTGTCCCGTCAGCAATCCAAGGCCAAATCCGCTTGCCCGTGATCCATATGTCCAGAATTGGTGTTGATCTCATACGCCCCCTCTATCCCACGCCCCTCCCCATCTGTCTTTCTCTCACTAGGGTCACCTCTGAGTTGCACCAAGCGTGAAGGCACGCATTCAGTACTGGCTGGTTTCCTGAATTTTGGACGCAAATGTTGCCAAGTTTCGTAAATTTTGGAAACTTCCTCAGGAAAATCAGTCAACATGCAGTGCGAGAAGTCAGCCTGGCTTCAAGGTGTATTGGATAATCCTTGCTGACAACACCGCATCAAAGTTCTGGCTTCTCGACCCCGAAAATGTTATGCCAAAACAAGTAAACAACTGCGGTTTTGAGACGTGCCGGCTCAACAGTTCAAGATGATCACCATGCAGCATGCTTCAGGCTAGGCGCCTGTGCCCTTCACAGCCACGTGTGAGGAGGTCGGGAGGATCCGTCTTACTCACAGATTTGTCTGTCTTCGTGGATAAATGTTTGTCTTGCTGACCGAGTTGTCCGTCCTTGTGGATAAAACGTCTGTCATTCTGACAGAGTTGTCTGTGGTCGTGGCTGAGATGTTCGTCATGCTGACCTAGTTGTCTGTCCTCGTGGTTGAAACGTCTGTCTTGCAGGCCAGGTTGTCTGTCCGCGTGGTTAAGGTGTCTGTCTTGCTCCCCTTATGCCGAGACGTCTGCCACAGTAGCACACTCCGAGCATCGCTTTCCGGCACCTTCCTCCAAACTCTGCCAGATTTGGTTACGCCACTCTTTATCTCAGCGCAGCTGTCCGCCGACGCGGTCAGCGCCCTCCGAAAGGTTCGGGTAATAACTTCAGTATGACTGTAGAAGCAACCTAGCGCCCAAGCACGCACGTAAACACGAGACGCATCCAACCACGGGTAAAAAAAAAAAAAGAAGGGGGAAAAAAAGAGAGAAAAAAAAGAGAGTTCCGTCTCGATTCAAACAATTTTGGTTTTATTTGAGCTGGCGTAAGCAACATAGTCAGTTATAAAACAAACGTCTGATATAATCTGAGTCGTTTGTAACAAACTTACTTCTGTTTGAGCACCAACAAAAAACTGCTCGTTAGCTGACAGTTTTCTGGGACCTATGGCTAACTAAATACGGCAGTTGTTGAAGGAAGGATGTCGTAAACCAATGCTTGGAGTTTGCCACAGTAGCTGACATACCACACTGAAGGCTCAGCTAAGGTGTCTGCTCAAGCGGATGAGACCCCTCACAGTATTTGAGATGTCACATTGGAGGAAGAGGTTACATTCCTGGTGCACTTGCTTTTTGCTGGAATAACTGAGTGGTCCGTTATTGTGGCAAGCGATTCTGTCCTGGCAGACACGAGACTACTATGGTATGACCTAGTCTGGCCAGAAAAAAATCCGACCAGAATCACAGCATAATAAACTGACTTCAGGCACGAATTTCACTCCTGCTTGATATTAATTATTAGTGCAATTTGTTCAGGTGGCAGTCTGGGGTGTCCGCCCTTGTGTAAAAGGTACAGAGCGTAAGTCTGGGAAGCTCCATAAGATGTCTGCTCGGGTGGCTAAGGTAGACTATAAATAAAACGAAGGGAACAGAGTGACACTGGAAACTGGTGTATACAAAACAGGAGCCGAGGTGGCAGCAGTTCCATGTGGAACCAGCCATTTAACAACGAAACAGCGCTGTAAGTACACCACTTCAGTGGATATTCAAATACGTGCTGTGTAAAGTTGCAGTCACTCATTCAGTCGGATATGATTAGGGCGCAATGGGTCTGCTCGGAAGCAGAAAATAGCACTACACAGTTGCCAGCCAGAGTGAATCGCTTAGTGTTCACCCAGGGATGAGGCACTCAAGAAGAGTTCATATTTAAATTTATATATAATTATTCATAAAAGGCTAGACAGCTCAGACCCAGGAGATGCTTGCAATGGCGACTGAGGTGCCTATTCTTCTTGTGACTGGGCTGTCTGGTCAGGTAACTGAGTTGTCTGCGTCGGTACCTGGACATCCTGCGGTGGTGCATGGGTTGCCAGCACTGGTAACTGAGACGCCTGCTCCGGTGGCGCGCCTGTTACTAGCGGTAACTGAGATGCCTGCTCTGGTGACTGGGGCGCCTGCTCCGTTGTCTGAGATGGTGGTGGAGGTGTCTGCTCCGGTGCCATCTCTTTCCTCACCCAGCCTCTCGGCCATGCAGTCACGGGAGTCCTCCTGTCATTCACTCCTAGTCCTAGCACAACATGTCGCCATGCGCGAACTATCCACTGGATCAGCTGCGTTTTCACAGCAATGACAACAAAGACGAAAGTACTCACCATCACTACAATCACGCCAATTGGTGCAGCACGAGTACTGCTACTGGTGCCAGAATGGCTCTGGGAGTGATCTATCTTCTCTCCGGTGGTGATTGTCAATACATTTGATGCATCAGTTGTTGGAGCTGTTTGACCTACTACATTACTTATGTGTGCTGGAAGCTGACGTTTTAGGGAGGGTGGCTGTGACGGGATTTGTTGCACATGGAGCTGCTCAGGTGGTGGGTACGGAAGCTGCGTCTGTTGACCTGAAAGTCGTTGAAACAAGGATTGCTGGGACGGGGGCAGGCGATATGGGAGTTGTTCAGACGACAGTTGGAACAGGAGGTGCTGAGTAATTTCTGACTCTTTCGCAAAACTTGGTTGATCTTTCCCACCTATTAAATCCTCTTGCACTGTCTTCTTGTTGCTAGCGGTGGATGCGTGGCACACCACGACACTGGCGAACAATGGAAATACACCCACCATAATCCTCGTAAACTTCTGACTCCCTCTTAAGCTCTCCCTATTTTTTGGCGTTTTTAATATTTCACACAGCCATCGTTCGCAAAATGGCTGTATTTTGTGCATGCGCGCGCGCGCGCGCGCGCGTGTGTGTGTGTGTGTGTGTGTGTGTGTAATGACGCAGCACATGACGTAACGATTCTCGAACAGCGTCATGTGCACACAAAGCGTTTTAGAAGGTGATCATATAAGAACTTACCAAAATGCAACTTGTAGGCTTTACATTTTCAACTGTGACTTTTGACACATCACGATCACCAAAACGGGTATGGAAATGCACAGCTAAACAGAGATTATGATCATTATGCAAAAAGACTTGGAGAAAAAGCCAGCCAGTTAGGCCCAAAGTCCATATGAAACTTGGGAAATTTTTAATGCGAATCAAGAATCATGAAGCAGAGTTCTTTCTTGAACAAGAACTGAGCAGGCGCCCCAGTCGCAGAGCAGGCATCTCAGTTACCGCTATCTACCGCACCGGGTGATATATATAGGCCTAACCAGTCGCAAGTCAAATTCCAGTCGATGAGCCTCTCTCTCTCTCTGAGTGAACACTTGTACAGACTCGTCAGTTCTGGCTCGACTTCGTGTGCACAGCACGCACTCACATCGTTATGCACGTTACGGATTTCCCCTTTTCCATACGGGAAGGCCTAATAGTAATAACATACACGCGGTATTAACGTGTTACGGCGAAAGACTACAAATGCAAAACGCGCAATACAGCTGGTAATCCAAATAATGAATGTGGCTATTTCAAAAAAAGGCAGACCCGTAAAGGAACGCATGGACTCCGAAATCCCAAGACGGTACAATGACACACCCCAACTCCCGATTACCCCCCCCCCCCCCCCCCTCCAAGCCTTGCCTCCGTCCACATCGCGAGACTGCTCAACATGCCTCGACGAACACGCGGTCTAGAAGTGTTACCCACTGTAGTAAAAGCGAAGTACGTAAATAAGTAGCTTGGTGTTTTACGCCCAGTCAACCAGTATACTGGCATATTCTCTCTCTCGCTCGCTCGCTCGCTCGCTCGCTCGTCATCAAACGACAATGGTCCTGTTGTGAGCATCCGAGAGGTCGGAGTAATGTTTCCGGCCCATGTTTGTCCCGTCAGCAATCCAGGGCCAAGTCCGCTTGCCCGATCCATTATGCCCAGGATTGGTGTTGATCTTCCCTCTCCCCCAAACCCCGCCCCCCACTATCAGCCCATTATCTTTCTCAGTTACACGAAGCGCGAAGGCACGCATTCAGAACTGCCAGGTTTCGTGAATTCTGGACAGAGAACTGCCTTGTTTCGTAAATTAAGGACATTTTTTCCAGCAAAAATAGTCGACAATGCAAGAGCTCTGTGGGGCTTCCACATGTATTGGGTAACCCTGCTCACAAATTGAAAACTACATCAAAGTTCTGGTCTCATAGCGCCGAAAATGTCAAGCCAAAGTTAGCCAGAATATGTCAGCTACTATACACCTGTTGTCTTAAGACTTGCTGGGCCAGCAGATGCTCGTGCAACGCGCTTCAGACAGTACCAGTGTCCTTCACAGCCACAACGAGACGAGGTCGGGAGGCTTTCCGGATTTCTAAAGCGGCTGACAACAGCTGCAGTCTGCCATCACGTCCCCATCTACCATCTGCCACATTGGCACGGAAGATACACCTACCACTAGCAGGACGACGCTGCCATCAGCAGTGAAACATCAAGTGCGTATTCGAAGGACCTGAACCCTAAATTGTCCCCTTTATCCGCCACTGCACTTTTCTTTTTCTGCTTCTTTTTTACCGTCTTTTTCTTGACGGCATTATCTGTAGCTGTGTCAGATGACACAATGCAGAGAGAGAGAGAAAAGAAGAAGATATTTGACACATTTGTAAGTGTCCTTGTGTGTCTTGCTGAGTCCTTGAGAAAGCTGGTCTCTTGGCCAGGACAGCTATTCACCTCGCATACACTGAAACGGACGCAAAACAGGCAGAATCTGAACCCAAAGAAGTCAAGAATATGGCGGGAAAGGTAACACAAACCGTTTTCCGAATACAGATAAAACAAAACAAACAAAAAAGAATATAATAGTAGTGGGCTGACTAAACGGAAGAAGAAGAAGAGAAAGAAAGAAAGAATGAAATTAAGAAAGAAAGAAAGAAAAAAGCAAGAACTTCCTGTGCGTGAGAGTGGAGATATTTGTACCGTGTACAGCCGTAAGGCAGAACAACGGGGAGACTGGGTCCTCAACCGCCCTTCAATTCATAAACACCACATAAACACCACAGTGGACGGTAATAAGACGAGAAGTTGCAAGGTGTGAGCACATTCACAGTTAGGGAAAAGTACCCACGAGTGGGCAAAACTGACCATGCAGTGATTTACTTTGTCAGCGGCGATGAGGTTCTTACTCTGGGCGCACACGCTGCGATGAGGTTCTTACGCTGAGGACAATCACAGCTGAGCAACTTAAATAAACGTGACATAATCGATTGCACACGCACGTACATACGTACCCAGACAGACAGACAGACAGACAGACAGACAGACAGACAGACACACACACACACACACACACACACACACACACACACACACACACACACACACACACACACACACACTGATGCTCTATGAACGACATGCCCAGAGATAACGCCAAACAACGAAAGAAAGGTTTCTGTCAACTGCGAAGTCAGCGGCCCTCATGTTGACAACCTGAGAGGGTTGTCAGTGCCGTTATTGTGAATGAAAGCACGACCGCTTTGTCTTGTCCGCCGGTCCACACTCCACGCTACGCACACCATGTAGCAATATGGGTCAGAGGGTTGCTTTGGGGAAGACCTCATGACAGGAGGCTCTGTCAGTCAGAGTTTAATGGGAACAACAGGCAGCATGGCAAAAGCTACAAGAGGCTTAATGGAAGCAAAAGTCTCGGTGACGAAAAGCTATGCGACACACAAACAGTTAAAAAGAACGCTTACTTTATTTGAACAATACAACACGTGTGCAACTTTTCGGAGTAAGCTCCTTGTTTAAAGCAACAAAACAACAGTTAAACTATGATACATGAAAATATTATGCTTATCCGGTTACGGTTTGTGGAATGCCTGGAGTGTCCGGAAGATTCTTGATTCTTCTTGAGACCCCAAGCATTCCACAAACCGTAGCGGGGTAAGTACAATAACTCTAGCAGTCAATCTTGTTTCAGATAAAAAAATAATTTAATTTTTTTTAAATAAAAAATAAAATAAAAAAATTAATAACGAGCGAGGGCTTAATGGCGTCGGCACAAGGCTCCGAGACAAAGGCTCTGCGAGTTTGGAAGCGTCTGGCAGAAGGCTCGGAGAGTTACAGTTTAGTGGTTAGTTAGTTCTTGGATTTTAACGTCCCATCAACCGCATAAGGTTACATCAGGTCGAATCTCACATTCAAAATTACTTTAGATCAGTTCAGAACACAACTCACTAAATCACAAGTTTGTCTAATCCACTGTTACAATGTTTTAACCAGCCAGCCATGTATCTATATTTATCAATGTACAGTAACACATGCTTTGGTACCTATTTATATTCTTTCTAGGCAATCAACATAGAAACCTGCTAAAATCGCTTGTGACTATGCGCAGGGTGACTATTTTACTCGGCGGGCGCACACAGGGAAAGTAAAAAACTGGCAGAGCATTTAGAAAAAATTAAGGTGAATGGACCGCGAAGGTCGAAATTAGGTCAAAGAAGAAATTCTTGGCAGTGCGCGAACAACGCGTGACAATATTCTGACCTACTCCAGGATTTAAAGCTAGAACATTTGCTAGCTCTGGGTTCTCAACAGATGGGACCTTAATTTCTGCGTCCGCAGTAGCCGGTTTCACGAGTCAATGTTTCAACGAAGAAGGCCTCACTGAAGTAGACTTCCGCTCCTGAAAGAAAGTTCAGACACCAAGCTTCGTGAAACAGGAACGCCGAATGTGAGATAGTTTCGTGCAAAGTCAAACAGGCTTCGCGAGAGAGGGCTTCACAGGAGCTTTCTTTGTAGCAGAAAGATTTGTGAGAGATCGTTTCTCGGAAAATCGATAAGGCTTCATAACAGAGGTCTGTGCGAACTTACCTAACAGATTCATTGTGAACTGTCCAAAAGACAATGAACCTGTTCACCATACAGGTTGGGCAACCGTTCAAATGTATGACACAATTGGTAGTTCAACCTCTGTGGTGACCTATCCGACGTGGCGTGTTGCTCTTCCACTTAATTTGGGCTGCCTGCCAGTTTCAACAAACCCAAAGGGGAACAGAGCAAGAGGCTTGGGGGTGGGAGGGGGGGGGGGGGGGGGGGGGGGGGGGGGGCCGGGGACGGAGTTAGCGGGAGCGTCGCAAAGGGCTCCAAGATCATTAATCCAAAATTAGCCCGAGGGTCTCTTTGCACTGTGTGAGGGGTAATCCAAAGTCGCAGGAATAGTAAACTTTTCTTTTAGTGGCATACGTAAACCTTTTCTGTGAGTAAAATAATAAAGTCCGTACTTTTATTGTAATGTGTGGGTACGAACAATCAAGTCCGATATACCTGAGAACGCATTAGTTTTGTGTTCGCAATGCCAAACAATATCAATTATCGTGAGATTTTTTTTTTTTTTTTTTTTTTTTAAATTGCGCACTGGACTACTGTGTACTTTAGGCGTGTAACGGCTTGATACTGCTTTTTGTGATTCTGACAGAATGAAAACACACCTTATCTGCGCAATGCTGACAGCAACCCGTAGGTGAAATTCTATTTTTTCTATTATTTGTCATTGGAAACTAAAGGATTAGCAAAGAGCAAAACACACTATAATGTCGGTGTTCCCGCACGCTGAGCGGTGTCCTTGTTTATTATTTAATGTCTGTGTGTTTGGTTCTCCGTGGTGAATACTAACTGTGCACATGCGTGGCTTGACATGAGCCTTCATGTCCTGTACTTAAAGTTAAACAGAATACAGTTTACATGGAGACCTGTGCACAAAACGTACGGTGCCTTGCACGAGGGAAGACAATGGACTCTGGATGGAGAGTTTGCAGTTTAAATCTCGTTTCCGATATTTCAATCCTCCCCCGGGGGCATGAACTTTTGCCCCGATGTATAATTCCACAGTTTGGACAAGTTTAGGTCGGACTCCCACGGCTATTAATTAGTCAAAAATGGCGGCGAAAGTCCAGCTGGCGATATTCCAAGATAGATTCCCCCCCCCCCCCCCCCCCTCTTATTTAGGCTCTGAGACCATGAGAAATTCGAGTTTAACATCCAGTCAACCGTCTGCGATACATCACCGGGGATGACACAAAACATTGAGGACCCGTATGCTGTGCACCTAGAACGGACTAAGCCCGTCGCAATCACGTGTTAAACTGCGGATGACACCTCTTTACGCGCACGCAGTGCAGCTCCTTGACAGTTGCACTTTACACACGCATAGCTGAACGTCTGCA
>OY757547.1:7433000-7434203 GCA_963584105.1 Alviniconcha strummeri | reverse complement strand
CATGGCCAATACAATAAAATCGCAAATTATCCCATCCACGCAACAGAGAGAGAGGGGAGAGAGAGAGAGAGAGAGAGAGAGAGAGAGAGAGAGAGAGAGAGAGAGAGAGAGGCACATATATCAGAATATATATATATGAGCTCAAGCCAGTCTCGCCAGGGCTGTATTTTCTGATTTGACAAGGACTCCCAGTATGCTGGCAATGACTGCGGGAAGAGAGAGTTGGATCAGATACAAATTACACCTCTTGTCACTCTTATCTGGCCATTTCCATTCAAGCAGCACATACAACGGTCCTGGTGAAGTAGATCTGCCAACACGGAACCTCGCCATAAATCCCCCTCTGATTGTGCGCTCAGATAAGGCGCCGTTTTTAATTTTGTCTGTGGTGTGTCTCCCGGTATCAAAAGACAATAATAAGTTATAAAACATTAATATGGATATAGGTTGGAAGGTGAGAGAGAGAGAGGAGAGAGAGAGAGAGAGAGAGAGAGAGAGAGAGAGAGAGAGGAGAGACGAGAACAACTGCACTAGCTTGAAGGCTTGGGGGGGGGGGGGGACAAGAAGAAAAGAAAAAAGACAGGACTGTACGCCATTTGGACTCATGAGCAGATGACACCACAGTTAGCACAGCTCATTGGTTAATGCACTGCACTTGTAATCCAACAAAAGACCAAAAGCAGGTCCAACTCTCAGTCAAGGACAGGGTGATGGGGCTTTTTTTTTCTTCTCCCCCCCCCCACCCCCCTCTTCTTCTTTAGTTCTTGCAGGTCAACACTAGTGCAGACTTGTAGACATGCTGGTGCAAGTATTGCCTTGATCTGTGTCAGCATGTACACAGTATAGTAGGTCTGGTCAGTTGCATTCATGAACAAAGGTCTGCCTTTTACAGAAAAGGCCCAGTAGCCTGCAGTATGGAAACTGGAACAATACAGCTGCAGAATAATCCAAACAATGGCACTACTCCCAGTGGAAGAAAAAAAAATTAAGTGTTTGATAAGTAAGTAAACATGGTGCTTAAACGTCCACAGAAACCACAAGGCTTATTAGGATGGGGAGAAGTGGGGAAGGGGGTCTGGAGGTGGGGGAAGAGGGAGGTTATATACCTATCGCTACACTGTTACCACCAGAATGATTCCTGCATTAACATGGGCAGCGATGAGAGCCATTTTAAATGGTTCAGTAGGAAGTGATGGACAAAAT
>OY757547.1:7408000-7428000 GCA_963584105.1 Alviniconcha strummeri | reverse complement strand
TGTTCGGATCTTTAAAAGTCTGTCTAGCGGTGATGATGACCACTGATTTTTCACTGAAAACAAAGAATCCAGTGTTGAAAATGCAGTAGAAAATATCAAAGCTGCAGTACAACAAACAGTGAGGTCACACACAGTGTCATTTTGAATCATTGACTAAAATGTCTCCTCAATGTGTATTTGCTGTTGCCTTTTACTTTATTCAGTCATGTAAGCTCTGAAGCTGAAAGTGAATGTGAACATTTTATCACAATGGCACTAATGGCATGGCCAATCTGTACACCAAACTGAAAGCTTCTGCACTCTAAAGATTCAGCTGATGCAGTTAACCCAACTACAGACAGCAAATCCAAAATCCAGAAGCACTGCAGCAAAAAGTAAGGCTTCACTGGATTTTAGGAGTGCATGACTGTAACAAGGATGACCAAACAATGCAGTGCTGTGTTTGCACTGAAGCAACATGGTTATACTCCAACAATTAAGCTTACAAAAGACAACAATTTGTAGTGAGTTCAATGAACATTTAGTATCCAGTGCAGACAAGATATCAAAAAAGCAGTGACCATCAGGGTGCTGTATTGGCAAAGCAGCACTGAGCTGATGTACAGAAATCTCTGGAGAAAGTTGAAATTTCTGTAACAGCACTTTGTTCACAGTTTGGGGCAGCCTTTGTGTTTACTTGTGCATGGTCTCTCCAGTTTCAAATTTGATGTTAAACATATCACACAAAAATGACATCCAGACACAAAATAAAAAAAAATAAAAAAATTGGAAACAAAATTAGGAATGGATACCCTTTGGCTTTAGGATTGTTTGAAGAGAGTGAAAGTGCACTTTAAGATTAGAAGGCAGGGGTGAGCCCACGCCCTGGAGTAGTGAAAAATGGGGAGCCCTGGCTTTTTCACAAGTACTTGAATATATTTTACGGTTTAGATTGTGAGACCCGTTTATCAGTCAGTAATGTTACACTGTTGCAGCTTCCAGGTGTAGGAAGGGCACTGACAGTGAATTACTCACAAATACTTCCTTATTTAAAATTGGTGTAGAGACCTCTTTTGGTAGATGTAAATACCACAGTGCACACACACACACACACACACTATATATCTCTGTGTGGTGTGTGTGTGTGTGTGTGTGTGTGTGTGTGTGTGTGTGTGTGTGTGTGTGTGTGTGTGTGTGTGCACTGTGTGTGTGTGTGCACTGTGGTATTTACATCTAAAAAGTCTGCTTGGCAGATAAAACATGTCCAGCAGATTTTATTGTGGGTAAATTATGCAGTTTTTCTGTGAGTATGTGACCCATGCTACTGACCCAGTTCACTGAACAGTGGTCCATGTGACACCTAAAGTGTGGTTGATGTTATATGGACATTGGGGCGTTTGAAGGAAAAGCTTGAAAAACTGCCTGCACAGCAATGTAGAGCTGGACCCAAAATGCCTTTCTGTTTGACTTGATGGATGAAGGCAATATTTTATATTGGTCAGTTTTGCCATGTGTACAGAAATGAAGCTTAAAGATCTGTCCCTTTTGACGAGGACTGAGACTTGGAGCTATCAAATGTTCCCTGTTTTAAGCCAGATGTAGTAAGAATAGCTTTGCGTGCTATCTGTTGGCAGGAATTCTGTTTCCCAGGTTGATTCAGTTTCATTTTTTCCAACTTGTGTTGTTCACCCTCTCAAAACATGATATCACCTTGAT
The DNA here is from genome assembly GCA_963584105.1 of Alviniconcha strummeri. Lineage (NCBI taxonomy): Eukaryota > Metazoa > Mollusca > Gastropoda > Provannidae > Alviniconcha > Alviniconcha strummeri. The sequence goes on along the minus strand of OY757547.1, from coordinate 7,426,305 downwards.
ATAACTGTAATGGTTGACTGGGTATAAAACACCAAGTTACTTACTTACTTATGTCAAAACATAATAAAGTGATGCAAATCATATGTGCTGTGAAGCACTTTTAGTTTTACAAGTTTGTGAGTTGGTAAATTTTATTTCACCCTGACTAAATGATATGGCCTTTGTGATTGACTGGGCACTAGTTATCAAATAACCAAATTAGTAGCAATATCTTTGGAGTGTACAGACCACCCTTATGGATTGTCAAAAACTGTTCATAAGGATCTCAACAGTATGCATTGTCTCATACATAGTGCTGATTTTTTTTGATTTTTTTTTTTAGATGAGTTTGCCTTCTTCTCCCTTTCTGCTTAAAATACAACAAAACACAAACAATTGGAGCTAGAAGTGATGGCTTGGGAAATAAATCATGGCTTTGCTGGCTTTAGTAAACCTAATTTGCAATTTGTTGTGCTTTGTGTTCACAATTGCTGCTTTTTGTGACCTTTTTCAGGCAGAGTCCAAATTTGTTGTGCTTTGTGTTCACAATTGCTGCTTTTTGTGACCTTTTTCAGGCAGAGTCCAAGTTCTTATCAGTCCAGGAAGAGCGCAGACAGCAACAACAGATTCTGGAAAGAATCCAGTCTCGCCTGCGATCTATAAGTGCTGAACTGGAAAAGACCAACCGTGCTGATGAGCGATACCTTGACCTTGTCCAGAAAGAGCATGCTGTCATCCGTGAAGAGAATGAAGTGGTCAGCAAAATCAGGCACTTGGAGAAAGCAGAAAGGGAGAGCTTTGCTGTGCTGAGCTCTGCACTGCGTGACAGTCATGAGAAGGAGCGGGCAAGAGCAGAGAAGACCAAGTACTGGTCCATCATTGGATCTATAATAGGTGCTGTCATTGGCATCACGGGCAGCACCATCAACAACTATGTCAAGATGAAGGAAATGCGCAAGCTCATCACCTCTGCAGGTGAAAACAGTGAAGATCTGAGGAACCTATCCATTGAGTTGTGCGAGTCTGTACGGTCACAGTCAAAGAAAATGGACAGCTTGCTTATTGATCTTCATGCTTCTGCTGCCAGTGGCAACAATCCTAAAGCTGCAGCTCCCTTGGAAAAAATTAAGTTTTCACCTGCGGCTGCTGACATCCAGCAACAGACAGAGAAGATTCTGTTTGCCCTGAAAACCCAGGAGGAGAATCTGGATTCGGAGATCCGTGAAATCCGCCGCCTGATGGGGATAGAGAAGTCCCAGCTGTTGAAGGGTGACCAGAGCGTGGTGTATGTTGGGCCTGAGGTGGAAACCATGATGAAACAAACTGAGGAGAATCTGGAAAGGAGAATCAAATACAGCGCTTTGGCTTCTGCCACTTTCATATATGGTGCTTTGGCCTTGACGCTGCCCATTATACTGTCGTTCCTTAGAGGAGGAGGCTCTTGAAGCTTGCTTTCTTCATAGTGCTGGCACTTAAAAAAAAAAAGAGAAGTACATTTTGTGATACTTTTAATCCATGAGATATGGACAAGATATGGACAGGACTGAATGAATGAATGCATTTTTGGTACTTTCATGAAGTGTGTTTTGGAGATAGTACTAAATTTGAGTATATTTGTTGTTGTTGTTGTTTCTCAGATTCTGAAACAGAGAGGCCCAAAGCAACTGTGCAGAATCAACAAACAGGGGAGTTAATTAGCATGTTAAGATGTAAGTGTTGAAAATATCAACTTTCACCCGTGCATAAAATAAATATATTTATTGAAAAGAATGTCTTTTATGCTGGCACAGCCAGGTAAAAACATTTCTTTGATATGGCATGTGGTAGAAAAAAAATAATCTAAAAATGAATCATATGCAGATGCCGACTGACTAGAGCTCTGCCCTTAGTCCTGTCTGTTTACACAGACAAGTCTGGCAACATGCAAAGTTCCAAGAAAAATATTGACTGGATCATGATGAAAGAGGCTGGCCTGGATGTCTGGAGAAAAAGAGCAAGAAAGCTTCAGCACTGAACCTTTAATCATATATGGGGTGCCACTATATTCACTTGTGTCAGCATGCCCTGTTTAATTTTTATTGCAGTCATAAAGTCTTGCAGGTGAGATTTCAGGGTGACAATTTTCAGATAATCTATACATTAGCATGATGCACTACCACAGGCATCCAAAAAGGCAGGTAATATAAAATTATGATCAAAAGTGTGATCAGTTTGAAGATGGCACCAGATAATTCTTACCAGTTCAGGTTGAATTGTTTGACATTTGTTGTTGTTGTTTTGGGTCTTCCTTTTTTAAAGCACCTTTTGTTGTTGTATTTGGGGGCTGTGTGTGTGTGTGTGTGTGTGTGTGTGTGTGTGTGTGTGTGTGTGTGTGTGTGTGTGTGTGTGTGTGTGTGTGTGTGTGCATTTAGATTATATAAATTTCAGGTTTTAACTTTCAGAAAATATTTCATTTCAGGTGAACCTCACTAAACTACCACAGTTAAAACAGGGGGCAAGGCCCCTCTCTCTGAATATCTAAGCACCTTTTTGAATGATGTTTGATTCAAGAAGCAAGGGACAGAGAGGCTAAGGCCATATTACAAATTACAAGCAAAACTATCTCATACTATCTCAAACCATAAAGAAATGGTATTCCTCTTTTCAGACCAGCCAAAAGCCAAAGGGGTATTCAAAGAGGTGGAGTCTTTGATGAGGGGTTTGTTTACATGGCAGTATAATGTAATAGGTTTTGGAGTGGGGTGTTGGGGTGGAAGGGGTCTTAAAGATGGGTGCTCTTTAATGAAGGCTTTGCAAACCTGGAAGTATGCTGGGAAAGGGTTAAGAAAAAGTGGCCTCTAAAGAGGGACCCATGGTCTTTCATCCAAGGTCCCAGTGTTGCATTGTTTTATTACACATACCAACAAATGTTTGGTTCCCCCTCCCCCCTCCACATATATTGTACTAATTTCCAGATCTTTTTTATGCTTTCACTGTACATTAAACGTACTAGTTTGTAAATCTATTTTTATGCATACACTATACATTAAATGTAGAAAAAGATTGAAATTGCTGCAACTTTGTTGACAATGTGTGCCATCCCTTCCAGTGTGCTGTTATTTAGTGTTAATACTAGAAGTCTGTTTTTGCTATTAAAACAAAAAATTATGAGGAATTTCAGATGGTGGTATAAAAGTTTTTATTTAAACTCATGTGATTTATCTTTGTTACATTCAATCAAGAACCTGAAAATTAATATTTTCTTGCTTTCTTGGCTCCCATTAGTTTTTCAGGTATTCAGTTTAACTACTTTTGTTTTGTTCCAGCAAAGTACTTTGAACTTTTAAAGACCCACATTCTTTAGTGGAAGTGGGGTGGTCATCAGAACTCATGGTGATGATCTTTGTGACTTGATGCTTTATGGTGTTGATGTGTGAATACAACTTCATAAGAGATGCTAAAATGGGAGCTGGTGTGGCCTAGAGGTAAATATGGATACTGGCTTTGGGGATCAGGTGGCTGCAGGTTCAAATCCTGCTTTGGGCAGAATATCTGCCTTGAACCTCTCCATGGTCTGTTCTGTGGAGTCAGAGTCTGCTCCCTTGGATAATGTGATTAGTGAAACCATGTGACCACAGACATGTATGTGCTACAGAATTTCCAGTCAAACACTGCACTGACAATTTCTGGAGACATTTTGATCAAAGACCTGCCTTAGTCAGACTCCCTTAGTTAGGGTCCTACAAACTTTTCATCTGACCACCATGTTATACTGCATAGACTGTTGGAATGTACGATTGCTCGTCAGATTTCAGTGTTTTGATGAATGTAATTTGCCTCGTTTAATAGCAGCTGGTCTCTCTTTTCATCAATGAATGTGTGCCTTTACTTATTTTGATAATTTGAAAGTTTTGTTTAGACTCTACCAGTCTTTTGCTCTGTTGCAGCTTGTGAGGCAGACATGGTGGCCACTCTGTTCTTTTCATGCAAATATTAAGACATTGATTTGTAGCAGCGTTTCCAATTCTCCATGTACAAGCAACATGCATTGGTGAAGGAAGCAGAACATGTTCTACATCAGTCTGTGCAACATACATACTATAGCCAATCAGAACTCATGTTGCATCATGCAGGATCTGTTCCTAGTCAGACATACATTTTGCTTTGGTTGAAATATAAACAAAGTGTTGGTAATGCTGTTGTCTTGGGATCTATTGAACACCACCTTTATTAGATACTATAGTAAGTTACTTCAGTGTAAAGTTTTGGACTTTGTTGTGCTTTCTGTCTGAAGATGATTGGGTGGGAAGTGGAGCACTGCAGACATGTGGCACTCTTTTAACCCAGTTGACATGAACAGCATCATCAGGTTCACCCATGCATCTCAGATGCATGGCCTGTGGAAGACATCTTGTGTACATTAGCCTTTAAAGTCTAATGAAATCCCTCATGTCTTTACTCTGGAAATTTGAAATCCTCAGAGAATGAGCGCTGGCAACAAGTATTTATCGTGGCTTCAGTTTGTCAGCATGTTCACATCAGGGTGATTACTGGTGATCAACCCAACATGAGTAACCCCTGCCCCCGACTATTACCATAGCCTTCAATGAACCATTGCATGCATCCGAAAAAAAGAGAGGAAAAAAACAGTGACAAAAAACGAAAAAAAGGTTTGTCCCCCCTTTTCACTTTACCATTACATAGCAACTGGTTCTTGAAATAAGAAGACTCATGAGGTAGTTGGTTTCTTCACTGTCTCCTCACGAAATAATTACGTCACTTTACAAGTGCCACAATAGACATTAATTTCCAGGTCCTTGCTTGACAGCCCGGGTTTTGAAACTGGATGATGGATCGGGGCACTGGAGTTGTCCCTTCACAAACTCTTACATTCTTGACAAATGATCATGTGTGGTAAAAGGTAAATCATTAAAGAGTGAATGAACAGTTAACTGTAAGGACAATCCATCACTGCTGATGAAGTGTATGCTGGTACTGTTCTGCAGTGACCTAAATTTGAAATAAAAAACTTAAGTCATAAATATAGAGTTAAATGTTGTTTAACTCATTTAATGAAATGTGTCTCTCTCTTTTTTTCTCTCTCTCACACACACACACAGACATACATGCAAACACTAGTTCAGATTTGACAGCAGAAGACACTGTAACACACATACAAACTGTTTCAAAGCATAAAACACTTTAAAACATCAATTTTTACTCTGATAATTGCCATCAAGTGGTGGCTCATTCGCATTTCAAGTCAAGCCCACAAAACGTTTATCTCCTTTCTCTTGCACAGACTCGTCACCTTGTGACACATGCATGCACTCGCACACACACACACATTGCATGACTAGTTTCAGTGTGAGTTACGATAGAGATACCATAAATTTGCACACACACACACACACACACACACACACACACACACACACACACACACACACAGCAAGCATGAGATTGTGATGACATGAAACCATCTGAAATCCCTGAATCAAGTTAATGTCCCTTTCTACCACACCATGATACATTCTTTTGCAGGTTTTCACACTCGCAAGTTAAAGGCCTGAATTTAAACTTGGCTAAAGATTCTTGTACCCAGTACCCAGTACAAACACACACACATTACACTGTTACAGTATAAGTATTCAGTAAAGACCACTAACATGAATTTGTACACACGCACACACATACATCTTTCCTTTCTCATTCCTCATCCAATTGTTCTCTCCTTCACAAATGCATATGCAGACACACATAACTATCAGGAAGCCTCTTCTGCATCATTCTTGGCATCTTGGTACTGTGTAGTCCATTGTTCAGGATCTCTGTTGTACATCTGGAAGCAGACAGTTGAAACGAATTTAGAGAAACATCGTTAAGTGCCATAGCTCACCTCCTGCAGACAGCAATCTCTTTGGCGTTTGGCTGAAGAGGGAAAGAATGGCTCATGCATGTTGGATCACTGGGTACACTGAGAAAGGGACCTGTTTTCTAGTTCAATAGAAGTCACATGGGCATTAAAAGAATTTCTTAATTAAAAAAAGCAAACTGACTGCCTTCTAATAACTTTGCAAACATGTCACCTTGACACTTCACCCAGATATACCTGTTATGGTTGACTGGCCATAAAAGCCAAATTTTCCAGTTAACCATGACAGTTACATCAGGGTGAACAAGGTTACTGAAAATTTGTGAAAGCATAAAGCACAAAGGAACTACTATTAAGTATTATGCAGTTTGAAAGATCTTGTTGCAGATCTCTGAGAAGAGCCAACAGTATGGTTTTGGCCACAAATGGATCGACTGCTTTTAAAATTTAACAGACAAAGTCTACCATGAAGGTTATATCATTACACAATTATGTAGTTTTTTGCCCAGTAAAAGACTCAATAAAGGAGGGACAAATGTGACTATAAACAATGAAGACAGGATGACAAGAGAGTGAGAGACAGAGAATGAGAGGCGAAGAGAACATAGTTACCAGGGAGACAAATTTGAGGATCTGCAGCTTGGATGTCTCCAATTTGGCCCTTTGACCCCAACGAACCTCAAAGACAGGTTGCTCATTATTTGGTAATTTGGTCAACTCCAGATAGGCCTGTTTGACGAACTCTTGCATCACAAGTTTCTTCACATCACCAAATGTCTCATGGTACAAACTGTGGTGAAGAAAGACACACAAAAATGCTAAATGTGAGAACTGGGGGTGTATGAATAAACAGAAAGAGCAACACATTTTCTACACCCAGTTTATTTTACAACACCATTTGGGTGAGACATCTTGAGACTATATTTTTTTAATCATAATTTAACATTAACTCTCTCTCAAGGCAAGAGGTTCAGAACCTGTTGGTCCACCCACCTGCAGCATTCTGAGGATGTTTTAATGACAGTAATTAAATAAAGAAACAATGTGTTCTTTTGTGGGCCGCTCTCCAGTCAGAGTACATAGCCCATTGGAAGAGAAAAAGGTTACAATGGAGCAAAACAATGAACTTCACAGTCTACAAAATTCTATTAAAAGCACACACACACAAAAACACAATCTCCACACATGATTCTATGAACATGCTCACTGAGACAGTAGGAGACAGAACAATAATAATGCACACACATACACACACACAGGTACACAAAATCAATATTTATTATTAGATTGAAAAATAAATCTATTGTCAGAACTGCAAAAGTCCATGCAGACTTTCTCTGCACAAAGAAAGGATTCACTGATTTAATTTTTGTAACTGTATGGATTAAAACTAAGTAAGCAATAAACGTAAATTTTGGTAGATTCAACTTGCCAACAACGGTATGAAAACAGTATAAAATTCAATCAACCTTTGTACAAAGTTTAAAAGATCTTGCTCACACAGCCTCTGAAAAAAAGACACATGACCACATGTCAGTCATCAGATGCACATGGCTTTTCATGAAAGTGGGGGGTGGGCGGGATGGGGGAATGCAATCACCACTAAGTTTTACAGAACTGTTCAAAGACTGTTATGTATGCTACAAAAGGTGAACAATAGAAATGACTCACTCTGGACTGATGCCGAGGCTTTTCAAACCATGCCACAGCTCACCTGTGGTACATAGCACGTACTGTGTCAAATAAAGGAAACGCAGAGCTCAATGCACATGGATAAAAAAATTAATTAAAAAAAATGAATAAAAAACTTGCATGAAATTGAAGATGCCTATGATAGTACATGTTAATGCAGTTAATGTGGCATGGGCCTTCAGCATGGTACAAACTAGAATGTAGACTCCACTTGGATGAAAAATTTATTTTAAAGTAGGTTCAGTCTTCAAGTGCTTAGAAGCTGAACTGTTGTGAATGATGCTGACTGCCTTACAAACACAATCCTCACCACTGTTATTAAAACAAATTCATCATTATGACCATTAAAGCCAGTAAAGTTTGAGACTGAGTGGTTCAAGCAAGAAACACAAACAAAAACCACTCACCATCCAGAATAACATTGCCACTCATGTAGATGATGCTGAGGATGACGGTCAGAAGTCCAGTTTTCGCATTGTCCACATCTGACCTAAGATGAATAACAAAGTACTGGTCAATAATCTGTGCCAGAAAAAGAAAAGAGGAACAAGAAATCTTAGTTCTTACAAAAGAGCAGAAAACAAGAATGAGGTTGATCCTAATACAATATATAATTTTTATTTTTATTTTTTATTTATAGAAATTAGAATATAAAGCTGTAATGCAATGAATGTGTGGTCAGGGTAACTGACCTTGCAAAATTTGCAGTTTGAATCTCCAAAGAACCTCTGGTTTTATTAGAGAGCTTAGGGTAAATAACTTAGCAAATATTTGCAGTTCGAATCTGGAAGGATTAAGTTCTGATGCCATTGCTAACAGTAGGGCTTTTGTTTATTTTCATGCAACCATCGCAAGACCATCTCGCAACTTTGAAAATTCAGAGCATGCATCTTTCAAACTCTACCAAACTCTGAACAAAGGACATTGCTGGAAGTAGAGCACAATAGCAGAAACAAGGCCACAAGTCTCATGAGAATCCTGTTCCTATTTGCATCAGACGGGATGCCAGCATGGAGCATGTGTTTACTGGCTGATGCTGGACAGTCTGGGGTAACATGGTATGAAAAAAGAGCAGGCAGTGACAGGTGGCCTGGGGCAAAGTGGGATATATAATTACAGTACACGAATCGGTGTGACAGGGTGGAAGAGGGTGGGTGCTGAGCTTCATTATCAACATCACATACCAAGTCAACATGTTCTGCTTGTCGAGAGTGTTGATCAGGATGTAAGAACCTTTGAGTTTTTCCTGCAGTTCCACCACCTCAATGCCAAACACCTGCAACACATAATCATCATCCACAATTAGTGATTACCACATAATTCACAATTAGTAATTACACACGTCTTCCACAATCAGTGATTACAGTAATTTACACACATTATACACAGTTAGTGATTACACATAATTACAGTCCATAAATACACCTAGCATCTCAAGGCCAAACTCTTGCAGCATACATCATTTGCAATTAGACAAAATGTCCACCAGCTCAGTAATAAAAATACCAGCAATAAAACCACCCACCCACAATTATACATAACATCCATCAGCTCCGTGACAACACCTGCACACAGCATCCATAATTATGCAGCATCCACCACCGCTTCATTACCAAACACCTGCTGACACATACGTGACATAGCATCAACAATCGACCACCTTAGTGACAAACACCTTTAAGGTCCTTTTCCTACCAAAGTCAAAATACTGAATTTAGTAACAGATTGTTCTATATGTGTTAAGGTTTTACCCACATGTGCACATGCTTCTAGAGGAGAATTAAAAGTTTAAAAACAGAAAGAAAGGACTTACTGCTGAAAGACGTTCAGAAGCTTTTTTCATGACAACAGACAATGCCCGGCTTGATTCTTTCATCACTTCTTTGTTGATGTCTGCAACCATGATTATTAAGTGATACAAACATCACTCCTTTGCTGTTGTTTGTAGTCATGATCATAATCACTGCCCACTCTTATCATCACACTGCCCACTCTTATCATCACTACTTCCTGCACTGTGGAACTTGGCCTCTGAAGGCCCACCTTTCACTTTTTGTTCAGTGTCATCATGTCTTATATACCTTAAATTACCTGTCCAAATACCACTGATGCTGACACTCACCCACTACCATTTTTTCCATAATAAAATAATAGTAACACCCAGTTGCTGACACAGTCTCACAACAAAAAATCCCCTTCCCCATCCCCAACATTCAAGATTTTTTTTAAAGATCTGATACAGAAGTTGTGCTTGCTATTAGTACTAAAGTATTGCTACAATGAGTTAATCAAACTAATACTGAATTCTGGATAATCTGAACACTCAAAACACATTAAAAAAATAAAACTGAAAAATTATTTTAAAGGCAGCATTAATGTTGTTTCCTCTCCACTGTCCCCCAGATTTTCTATTATTCTGACCCACTTTTCAAAACAATTTTTCATTAACACTTCCAACAGTGATCAGTACAGAACTGTTAACAGGGTCATCAGAAGAAGAAGCCTAGTAGTACTAGTACCTGCAATGAGATTAAACTGCAGCATGAACACTGGAATTTCTCTCACTCAGGTCAGGACAACTGCCCCATCCCTAATATGGAAAAGCATACTGGTGCAGACTATACCAGCATTTTATTAGCATGTATTTTGTACTGGGGGCAGGAAGCTATTTACGGAATGAAGTCTGAGCTACTCAAATTATAATTAACACACATACATGTGCATGCAAGCACCCCCCCACCACACACCATATACACACACCCTGCTCTCTAACAAGCACACATACATACACACACACTCTCTCTCACACACACACACACACCCTACACACACACAGGCAGACGCATGTACCTTGTTTTTTGATGGGCACTTTTCTCTGGTCCATAATAAGAAGATAGTGAACCAGTTCATCCACCTGAAACACGGCAAGGGGGCAAAGGCCTATTTATCACAAGTTTTCCACAACACCACCACCACACCAATATCACCACCGCATCACCATTATCACCACCACACCAATGTGTCACCACCACCACACCAATATGTCACCACCACCACCACCGCACCAATAACACCAATATCACCACCACACCAATACCACCACCACTGCACCATCATAACCACACCAATATCACCACCACCACCACACCAATATATCACCACCACCACCACCACACCAATACCACCACCACACTGATAAGTGATATACCCACCACCACACCAATATCACCACCACCATACCAATCTAATATCATTTTTGTCAGGATCAGGCTTCACTGCACCCACTTTTTCTACTTTTAGAACTTACATCCATAGTTGGTAAAAAGGTGTGTTTTTATAATGAAATACACAAAAACTGACTAAAATCAACAAGAGACTTGAGGTTCATTATGATTCATGGCCAACTGGCCTGAAGATTACCAAGAAAACAAAACCTTTACACTTCAGTGTTATACTGAAACAGTTCTATTATGTTCATACAACAGTTCACCTCTACATCACTATCATCAGTACATTATACAAAACAAATCATCCATTGACATGGAGTTCTTTTTCTGCAATTTTGCCTGTACACTGTAAAAATGCCCAAATTCTGGGTTGAGTAAAACTTTCCTAAACATAGATTTCACTGTACTAAACAATTTTCTTCAGATTAAATGCCTTCCTCTTTTTGTGTGTGGTTACAATAACAAACTGCTGAAACATTTTAATCTTACCTCAACTTCAGTTCTTGCTACCATGTAAAGACTAAGTACAGACAACCACTACCTTACAGACAACCACAGTAACTAAAATGATCATAACTTTGCCAGAACGATCTCCCTTTGCTGATAATCCCTGCCCAAAACAAACTCAAGTGAAACTTTTACATTTCAGCATTTACTTCCATGACCAAAAATGTAAAAAAATGCAGTGATAATATTAATAATAATATTACATTATTAGCAATGAACACTTTTGTGTGCCATTTCTCCACTGGATTTGAAGCACATAACCTGTTACAGTGTTAATGTTACAAGACTGAAGAAAACACAATTGCTAGACACTGAGCGAGATAAAAGTATTAAAAGTTCAATTTGCTGACTGAAGTTTACAAGATAAAAGTAATGTAATAAAGGTTTCATTTGCTGACTGAAATTTATTAGTTACTTACTACATTGGGGACTTGCACTTGCTGTCACTGTGTCAGTGTCACTGCTACTGTTAGGTTTACAAAACGAAAGGCAACAGCAGAACTAGAACTAACCTTTTTGGCCATTTCCTCAGGATCCATGGTTGCAGCAAATCGTTCTGCCTGACTGGGCTGTGTCTGGCTCTGACTTAGTGATGGCATGCTCTGGCTACTGGTGGAGGCTCTTGCCTGGCTACTGCTGGCCACCTGCATACACATGTACATGCAACATGAACATGTACTGTATTTTTACATATATGGAATATAAACTTGTAGCTGCAGTCTTGTACTGTAGTGTAAAACATATTTATGGAACATAAAAAACAAAACAAAAAAACCCACACATTTATGGAACATAAACTTGTACTGTATTTTTACACATGTATGGAACATAAACTTGTACTGTGTCAGTTGATAGGCACAACATTTGTGGAGCTCTTGCCTGGCCACCACTGGCAGCCAGCACACACAATGACACATGCAGCATAAACCTGTACTTTTTGTAGCATATTTATACATGTCACAGAACATAAACTTGTACAGAACAGTATCACTATCAAAAAGTATCAGTGATTCAGTCAAAAGACACAACACTGGTGGAGGCTCTTGTCTGGCTACCACTGGCTGCCTGCGCATGCAACATAAATGTGCAGTTGTACTTCTACTCCACTTGTACATCTGTCGACAGGCAAGCACTTGATTAAACATCTCCCAAATACCCTGCAACATGATGAACATCTGCCTAATTTTTAAAGAAACCTGATAAACAGAATCCTGGAATATTTACTGGCAAACACCTCACTGAGTCACATTCAATGAGTCATACAAAGAAATATAGTAGTTTTTAGTACAGCCGCCATCTGAACAGTGGTTCATCATCCCTTTGGGTTTCTGTATAATAATATAACTAATTAAGGCCCTCACTTTGCTGGCCTTTGCCATGTGCAATTCAGTTGACTGACCAGATATATTATTTCCCCCAATGGAGGTTCTCTGTCAACTCTGTTCTATGGTATTTTGCACTGGTATAGTGGTAATGGTAATGCTCTCATTATCTCAAGGATATTTCACTATTTTAAGATTGAAGTACGTGTAGCTGGTGGGGATCTGGACTGTAAAACTAGTTTACACATCAGGAATGCTTTTCTTGGTAATAATCAGCTCATATCTCTCTCTGTGTTAATGGACTTCTGTCATCTCCTTTCCAAGGATTCCAGTGTTCTGATAAAAGGTGATATTCTGTAAACTTGGGTTGAGTCAGTAGAGTCTTGATGATAGAACACAGAAGTATACTAATTGTAATAGTAGTAATACTGTTACTAAGTCAGTCTAAGAGTAAGACTCAGCAGTAATCTAGGTAAGATTTCACTACAGTTTACACTATTACTGTATTACTATTAGTATTATTATTAGTATTACTGTATTAGTAATAGTATTAGTCTATTAAAGCTGCAGAAACATTATTGTTCTGAGAATTTAGCACTTAATTTTTTTTATCATGGAACATTTCTCTGCAAAAACGTTGATATCGATACTATAACTGTTGTATTATTTACAAAGTTATGAAAGTATAACTATTATTAGTATTAACATGACCAGAACTCCAAATCCAATTGGGTACTTTATTATTCATTTTAATTTTTATGGACTACAAACCCTCTATTTAGGTAGTCCAAAGTACTCTCGGCTGCGTTTCGCGTAACAAAGTTGGTCTAGTTTTAGAGATTTTCATTGACGGATTTCTTGTGTGTTTTTGATCCAATCTCAATAAAAATTACTGTTGAGAAAAGATTCATGTCTCGTCTTCCTAACACTAGTAACAGTGTTGTTATGTTTATTATGCTTTGAAAAAAAATGTGAAATTCACCCTGATCTCAGTACCCCTAAGCGCTGCCTTCTATCAGCGATGCGCACAGGCTGCAAACACCACTCGCTGTAAGCAGTTTTCAGACGCGGAGTGTTGGACATACGCTAGTCCAGCCATGATGAAATCTATATCAATCAAAAGTGCTGTTGCTAAACTTTCTTTCCATATCCATGCTGGCTGCCTTCGACAAGCAGAAATCCTGAATAAAGTTGTTTGAAATGTGTTTAACAGATTTTGTACAATTTTAAGACCACAGACACTCTCATAAAAAAATATCAGTACAAAGACCAATCTTTCTTCTTCAAAGTTATACTAAAATAAGAGTTCAAAACTATTCGTACATCCAACGAAAGTCAGCTGCCGAAACGTGATAACAAAGATTTTATTACCACAGCCGTGCAGTCAGCCATGGCCGCTGAGGCAACCGCACAAGCGATCATGTGTATCAAGTTGGTGGATTCTCCACTATCAGTGTTCTATATTGCGTGTAAACGATCTTGTTGATGAGTGAAAGTATTAATCTTTTTCTTGAAAGCCAGATTAAGCTGTCAAATGAATACTTTTCAGTAAAAATGAAAAATGACGTGGTCAGTGAACGATCACAAATACGTGCGAGAGCTGGTTTGGGTGTCAATGGGATGATACAATGGGATAATCGACAAATTTATTTATAAACAGCAATTTTAGCAAACTTTTCTACTAATGACAGTCCAGGAGAGGCTTTATTGGTAATATCCAAGGAGACAATCAGAAATTCCAGGGACATTACAAGTGCCATTTTGGGCCACAAATATCATAAGATTAAGAATCACTCAAACAGATCTAGCCAATGACACCAACATTTGCAACAAAAGTAACTGATTCAGTCTGTAAATGGGTGAGTGGATCAATTGTTTTATTGACATCAGCACTCAGGAAGCCTGCACATTACCAGAAATTAGATCTAGATCAAATGTCTGAAAGGAGCATACCCATACTGAAGGACACATATATATATATGATTACACTCACTTTCTGTTGCAAATTTATTCATTTCATCTTATATAATTATTAGGTAAATGGCTGCAAAAAGAAGACATAGCTGAGACCGCTGTGCATTTTGTTTTGAAATGGGGGTTTGAAGTCAATCCAGTTAGCAACAATTCCAGCAAAAATTCCAGGATGTTGGAGACAAAAGATTTGGGGGACATCCCTTCTGCATATATGCCCTTGAAACGGGGCCTGTAAGGTGATGCAAGGTCACCATGAATTTTTTTTTTACTTTTACATTTTCTCTGTGATCAATCTGAAAATTATGGCAACATGTACTGATGTAGAGTTCTTAACTGTGGTTATTTTGGTACAAAAAGTAAGGTGTTAGGACAAGTAAAAGAGGAGTTATGATTTTTTTTACCATTTTTAAGATTGATGGATGGCATTTTTTAAATGAATTTAGCAAGTTTGATGTGAAGTATCTGGAACTACGTGGAAGAATAATCAAAATGAAAGTCTACAAAAAATTGGGCCTATTACAGTATTAGTATTGTTTGTACTGTGGAGAATGAGATTCCTAAATATTAGACAGGTTATGTGTAAAATATCTTCCAGGTGGGACCTTAAATCTCCGGATTTCTCTAAGTTGCATTTTGTGGGCAAAAGGGGCAAAAAATTAAATATTAAAAAAATCGTACCTTCGGAACTACTGAAGTGGTCAACATAAAATTGGCATCACTGAAATCAGTTTTTTTTTTTTTTTTAAATCTATGCAAATATATAAAGTCTGATAGTCAACTATTGATTTTGAAAATCACTTTGGACTACCTACTCTATAAGTCTATTACAGTATTACTATTAATAGTATTACTAGTATTAGTATTACACTTACAGTATTACTATTAGTCTATGTACGATTAGTGCATCCTGTTCAGTTCTAGTGCTTTCGAGACGCGCATTTGTGCGTTGATGGGAGCCTTGGTACGTGACAGTGGTGCATTATCTTTCACGTCACGACACGTAGTTTCAGTTTGTCACATCTAATGCTAAGAATAAGATCGTAAGAATTCTAACTAATCTAAGATACTAAGATTAAGAAGAAGGAAACAATGCACGTCAAACAGGACCTAAAAGACAAACTGACATAAAAAATGTTATCTCACAGATGGCCTTCCTCTTGGCATGATGAAACTGATATGATGAGAAAGAGGGAAAGAAACTGCTCAGTAGTATCAAGGTTCGACTTGGTTCCTTGGCTCAAATTTTGGAGATTCCGCGATTAAAAGATGGCGATGGCAGGAAGCTGGAAGAGTGACTTCCCTGCAAATGGGATTTCCCAAACTCCGAGCATCGCTTTTCGGCACCTTCTTCCAAGGCGGAAGTATGTCGTAAACCAGTGCTTGGAGTTCGGGGATTTCCCTCTCTCTTCCAGTTCAGTGTTGCTTTACGTCCACAGAGAGCATAAGGACTATTAGGGACGGCGACCTCGGCTTTCACACAGCTCTGTCCCTCTTTCTTCTTATAACTGATTCAGTGGCGGCTTGCGACATGACTAGTACTTGCTTGACACACGGCCGGCCGGTCTCTCGCAATGAAATAGTCTAGCCTAGATTCTTGCCCGTAACTTAGTAGTGACTACCGACGCCGCACCGGCTAATGACACTAAATGATATCTCTCAGTCTCAGTCTTAGTGTAACTGTGCCTGTCTCAGTGTCTCAGTGTCAGTCTGTCTCTCTGACTCGGGCCGGGTTTACCGCACCGGCCGAGGGCCGGGGCGGATGCCGTGTCAGATAAAAAAAAAAAAAAAAAAAGCACATAAAAAGGGTATGGATTGCTTATTCAGCCGATTACGGATTACCCGCGGCCGCCTCGGCCGGCGTCGTAAATACAACTCAGTGAAAATTCGTTAGTTTGTTCTCTCAGTCTGTCTCTCGCGCTCCGGCCTTTCCGAGTCTCTTATGGTTACACATGATAAGCCATTTCTGAAGCGGTTCGACCGTTACTGGCTTACGCGAGGTTTACCACCGTAACCCCCCTCCCCCCTCCCCACCTCCCCCATCCAACCATTGAAGGGCCCCGAAAAGAAACTCCGCGGCGGGCCGCCACTGACACACAGTAAAAACAACAACAAACAAACAACAAACAAATAAAAAACAGAAAGCCGCACAAACAAACTAACCGAAGGAGAACACTTGAGAGTGACAAACGAACAACAGAAGCAAAACAACAACAACAACAAACACAACAACAAAACAGAAGAAAGAAAAAAAGGAAATAAGGTCAAGACGGAAGAAGAAAAGACTGATACTGGCTTACGGGTTTACCACCGTAACACCCCCCCCCCCCCTCCCCCCACCTCCGACCCCATCAAAGGGACCTGACTGAAAAGAAATCCGATCACACACATAAAACTGAAAAACACAGAGCACAAACTAACCGACGGAGAACACGTATAAATAAACAAAGTCATTGCCGGTTTTACCGCCGGCAGAGCTGAGGCTGAGGACGGGAGTGCTGAAAAGTACACGCCGCACGCACTACACACACACACACACACACACACACACACACACACACACACACACACACACACACACACACACACACACACACACACACACACACACACACACACACACGCACACAGCGGCGGGCCGGCACGCACGGCACGGCATGCACGCCAGCACGCACGCACGCACGCACGCACCCCCCCTCCTACACACACACACACACACGGAACAAATGCCGCACACAACCGCACTGGCAAACACGCACACGGCAAGCCATTCAGAGTCCGGAGGAACCGAAAAGATGGGTCTTGAAGGTAGATAAATGATGCCATAGTTTCGTATGAGCCCTAAGCCGCTTCACGGTGGCAAATATAGCGCTATTCTCAGCGTCCGAACACACCCACTGCGCTCTGGTGGTATGCGACTCTGACTGAATAAGTGACTGACGGGCTTCTGAATATCCACCAAAGTGGTTGCAGTGCTGTTTTAATTGTTACATGGCTGGTGTCAGGTGCCAGTTAAGCCTGGAGCCGATGTTCTGGAGCCTGGTGCCACTGGCCGGCCTCAGAAGTTTCTGTGGTCAGTCAATGAGTCACTGCACGGTGCCTCACCAGACTCACCGGCTCACCAGACCCTAACTGCGCCGCTTGTGATCCCACAAGCGGCGCAGTTAGGCGTCTGGTGAGCCGGTTTGGCCTACCGGTAAGGCGTATACTGGTAAGCCGAGGAGGACCTCGGCTGGGTTCGATACCGCTTCGGCTCTCCTTTCTCTTCAGAAAAGTTGCGGTTTACGGACACTGTCTTGTGACTTTGTCCCTCACAATTAATGAAACATTAAATGGCTCTCATCACTGCCCATCTTAATGCAGGAATCATTCTGGTGGTGACAATGTAACGATAGGTATATAATCTCCCTCTTCCCGGCCCACCTCCCCGTCCCTGATAACCCTTATGGTTTCTGTGGACGTTAAGTACCACGTTTACTTACTATTTACAGGCGTCTGCAGACATGCTACAGTGGCAGCAGCCTCTTATGCTAAGGCACTAAACGTCCTAAACTCATTAAGTGCTCAGACCTCGGCACTGCAGTAACCATACTCTTCAGAGAAAACTATAGAGCCCAGAAAAGTAGCCTGGAGAAGCCAGCACGACACCAACCGTCTAATTTCTGCCTCAAGTGTCCACACCGTCGTGGGCCAGGTAGTGAGGTTAAACGTTTGCGGTAAAATACTTGACAATAATTTTATTTATGAAGGAAA
>OY757547.1:7365512-7402800 GCA_963584105.1 Alviniconcha strummeri | reverse complement strand
GTCTTTGTTGGACTATATGGATCTGTACATCATGTATTTTTTCTGTGTATTTGTTTGCGTGTTTTTTGGTTTTATCTTGACAGCAACATTATTTGTGAGTGCTGCGTCAGGTTAAAATTGTAAGCACCTGAGTTGGAAATGCTCGGACGAATACCCCAAATTGAGGATGACATCAACAAGTCATTTTCTTCTGGTTTCAGCATGTGTTTTTAAGCCCACAAAAATGGGAATGGAAGTTTCTTGTCTCTAGTGATGTACTTCTTTGGTGACTTAGTTCTATGGAAGGCGGGGTGAACTTTCGCTCACGGGGCAGCGGACGGTCTTGGCTGTGTGTGTCGCCAAAAAAGCTTAATTACTAGTTAATTAGGCATCTGATTATCCATCTGACCACACATGTAAGTAGGTCTCCGTGCAGGGAATCCGCCGATATGCTTTTTAGCCAGTTTTGATGGCTTGATCGGCGACTGGCAATATATAACCATGTGCATACTGAAAAACGGTTTTAACTTTATGAGACGTTTGCGTGTGCCTGTGCCAGCAGTCTGTAATGCTTGGCCAGTGAAAATACTGACATAGATGTGATTTTTAGTTATCTCGCTAGGTGCGTTTTGAATGTACATCTAGTTCTCAGTGTAGGTTTGTTTCCATTGGCATTGTATTGGAGTTTTGTGAACTTTGTTCACATAGTAGTGTTATTTGTTTTGTTTGTACTAGTTACTGCTGCCTGTGGAAGGTGGTCTCCTTGCTATAGTACCAAACTTAGACAGTGAGTAATACGGTTAAGATTGTATCAGTGAACTGCCAGGGCCTCTCCGACCCGCGTAAGAGAAGAGATGTGTTTCATTACTTAAGACAAAAATCATACTCTATATATCTAATGCAGGATACTCATTTTGACCCAAAAATGGAGAACTGTATTCGGGCTGAGTGGGGATATAAGTCTTACTTTGCATCATATAACTCAAATTCGAGAGGCGTTGCCATATTATTTAACAATAATTTAGAATTTTTAGTGAAAAAAGTGTACAAGGATATCTTAGGAAACTACATATTTGTTACTGTAACAATAATGGATAGGGAATTTTTGATAGTCAGTCTGTATGGGCCTAACCGTGATGATCCCGAGTTTTGCGCTGAACTTGAAGAACGGATAAACGATGTTGGTTTAGAAAACATTATTATTGGAGGTGACTGGAATTTAGTCTTGGACTACATTAGACTATTACAATTATAAGCACCATAATAATATCAAAGCACAAGAACAGGTAGACAATCTAATGATAAATCTTGACCTTTTGGATATTTGGAGGGAACTTTATCCCGAAATGAGAAGATACACATGGCGTCGAAATACACCGCTTCAGCAAAGTAGACTCGATTTTTTCTTGATTTCAGACCTTCTGTCCACCTTTGTTACAAATGCCGACATTAAGGCTGGGTACAGAACAGATCATTCTATGATCACACTGACGCTGACATTAGGGAAAGAGTCTAAAAACAAACTATTGTGGAAATTTAATAATTCTTTATTGAAAGATAAACTCTTTGCGGAAGAAATTAATGACGTTATAAAAGCTGTAATTGAAGAGTATGCAGCTTTACCATACATACGGGAACAGCTTTCCAAAATTCCGAAATGTGATATTCAATTTGTTATATCAGACCAGCTGTTTTTAGATGTATTATTAATGAAAATTAGATCAAAGACAATTTCTTATGCTGCAATGAAAAAAACGTCTAGATGAAAAAAGGAAAAAGATTTAGAAAACAGTATTCAAAGTTTAGAAGCTAAGATAGTTTTAACTGAAAATGAAAAAAGAACGTTAGAGAAGGACAAGCAGGAGCTAGTTGCGATTAGAGACAAGAGAATGGAAGGAGTCCTGCTTCGCTCGAGAGCGAGATGGATTGCCGACGGTGAAAACATTACAAAATACTTTTGTGGACTCGAGAAACGTAATTATATAAGTAAACAAATGACCAAACTTACATTGAATAATAGAGAAGAAATATATGAAAGCAAGGACATTATTAAAGAAGTAAAAGTGTTTTACGAAAGATTATATTCTGAAAGACAACTAGAAGACTGCGAAATATTAGATATGCCTCAAGATATTCCTGTGCTGACTTTGCAGGAAAAGACTTCGCTGGAAGGGGAAATTACTTTAGCTGAAGCAAGTCTTGCGCTTAGAAATATGAAAAATTACAAAAGTCCTGGCTCCGACGGTTTTACTGCTGAATTTTTAAAGTTCTTTTGGTTGCAGCTGGGTTCCTTTGTTGTTAGATCACTAAACGATGGTTTTAGAAAAGGTGAATTATCAACAACACAAAAAGAGGGGGTAATAATATGCATACCAAAAGGAGATAAATCAAAAGACTTAATCAAAAACTGGAGGCCAATCTCACTTCTTAATGTTGTTTATAAAATAGGATCTGCATGTATTGCAAAGCGTTTAAAAAGCGTTCTTCCTTCTTTGATCAATGAGGATCAAACTGGGTTCATGGCCAACAGATACATTGGAGATAACATTCGATTGATATATGATCTTATTAGTTACTTGTATAGAGAAAATAAACCTGGGTTACTCTTGTGCTTAGACTTTGAAAAAGCCTTTGATTCTGTTGACTGGAAATTTATGTTTAAAGTTTTACGTGCTTTTGGTTTTGGGCCAGATATATGTCAGTGGATATCTACGTTTTATAAAGACATAAAGTCATCTGTCACGGTTAATGGACAGTTATCACAATGGTTCGCTATTCAGAGGGGATGTAGACAAGGGGATCCGATATCACCGTATTTGTTTATTTTATGTGTAGAGATACTTGCCATTATGATCAGACAAAATAAGCATATAAAAGGTATCTTTATAGGAGAAACTGAATACAAAATTTCACAATATGCAGATGATACCGAAATTACGCTGGAAGGTGACAAAAATTCATTTGAAGAAACAGTTAAGACCATCAACACATTCGGAAAAGCATCAGGTCTCTTCTTAAATGCGGGGAAGACCAGTGCCATATGGCTCAGTAATAAACGAAATTCTCTTGTTAAATATATGCCACATCTGCAAATGGAATGGAACCCACCTAAATTTAAGATACTTGGTATATGGTTTACTAATGACTTAAAAGAGTGTGAGGTACTCAACTTTAGTGAAAAGTTTTTGGAAATACGAGCTTTGTACAAAGTATGGTTAAAGAGACAAATAACACCACTAGGCAGAGTAGCGGTTCTAAAATCGTCGATTCTGTCTAAGATTATTCACCTATGGATGTTATTGCCAAACCCACCAGACAACCTTGTTAACGAATTGCAGAAGACAGTGTTTCAGTTTGTGTGGAATAGAAAACAGGACAGGATCAGCAGAAAAATAGCCGTCAGATCCATCGCGAAAGGAGGGCTTGGGATACCGAACATAAAAACTTATATTAATGCACTGAAGTTAATTTGGATTCGAAAATTAAAAACAAGTGAGCGCAAGTGGAAAAGTATAATTAAATCAACTTATCCTAAAGTGGTGTGGTTTGAACAACTCGGATCAAGCCTTCATTTTCAGGAACATAAGGTTAATAAGTTTTGGAGTCACGTATTTATGGCATATAAAGAGTTCGGTAAACAAATACATGTAGAAAATTCAGAAGAGCTAGTTGCTGAGCCAATCTTCTGCAATCAGAATATCCTAGTTGGAAACAGAATAATTTTTTTTATAAAAACTGGATTGACAAAGGCGTGTGTCACATTAAAAATATGCTGAATGACAATGGTACATTTATGTCATTTAAAAGTTTTAAAGAAAAATTCGGAATTAAGACAGATTACATTACATATATTGGATGTGTGCAAGCGATCAAAAGCTACATACGTAAAACAGAAACAACAGCGGAGGGTAAAAATTCAGCAGATTTAATTAAGACGCTTAAGACGATTTATAATCAACGAAAAGGCTCACGCCTTTATTATGAGGTACTTACGCAGAATATAACTAGACCTAATTGTTGTGACAAGTGGGAAGCTAAGCTAAATAAAGATATTAACTGGTGTATCACCTTTAAGAAAATGCAACAGATTCAAGAAATAAAACTGAAATGGTTTCAAATAAGACTAGTACATAGAATAATTGCTACTAATATTGTTTTAATGCACATGGGAATTGAAAATGACATTACTTGCTCTTTTTGTTGACAAGACCGAGACTCAATTAACCATATAGTTTGGTCATGTATATACGTGAGGTTATTTTGGGAACAATTCCAGATTGTACTTAACGCTGGCTGTCCAAATGCGACATCAGTTACACTTAATGAAAATATTGTACTGTTTGGTCACGACATCCATTTTAAATCAGATAGCACTTTTGGTTTGATTCTTTTGCAAGCAAAGTTCTTTATTTATAAATGCAAAATTAACAAGACTATACCACAGTTGCATTCGTTCAAACGTTATTTAAAAACTAACTTTGAGGTGTACAAATATAATGCAAAACTGAATATGTCATATGATAAGATTGTAATTGAATGGTGTCCTTACCAGCAGCTGATTGACGTATAGACTATGTCATATATAGTAAATGTTAAGTGACACGATGTACAACATACATACACGCATTCAGACACTCATACATTGTTCGCATGCACATGCTATGTAAGTACTATTTTGTTAGGATCGGCTTTGATCTGTTTGTTGGGCCGTTTAATTGCTTGAATTTTAGTTTGGAATTGTGTGTGTGTGTATGTGTGTGTGGGTGGGAGGGTGGGTGCGCGCGCGTGCGGGCGTGCGTGCGTGCGTGTGTTCGTGAGTGCGTGAGTGCGTGTGTGTTTGTCTCCTTCTCTCTCTTCATTTTTTTCTCTCCAAATATAGTTCATTTTTGTTATGTCTATAAACTCTTTTTGCTGAAGACTATTTAGTTTATTATAAGCACTATCACAATATTGCTGTAAGTTGCACAAAAACTGGAATAAAACATGACAAAAAATTAAAATTAAATAACGTGATGATAATTCTAAAAACTCGGGGTGCATCTAAGACTGATTTGGACATTTAAATAGTCAGTGTGTGTGTGTATGTGTGTGTGTGTGTGTGTGTGTGTGTGTGTGTGTGTGTGTGTGTGTGTGTGTGTGTGTGTGTGTGTCCTCTATAAGCTAGGCCTATCCATTATTTATTATTATTGTTGTTATTACAACGTTTTCGTCAACTCGCTGGTGCACTGATGCAAAGCCACTTGCTCCCTATAACTGGAAACTCTTGACCACTGATTGTCGCCCTTTAGTCTACTTTTCCCTTAAGTTTTCTTCTGTCATTTTGATCTTCTTTTTGTGAAGCGAGAACAATATCAGGTTGATTACCGACAGCTGTGTACAATCATGCCTTCACAGGCAAACCCCACCAATGCGATTCGTCAGTTATCGGATCAGATCACGAACGTGTTACATAGTCACAACTAGACTCTGTTGTGCTCTTAGCCGGTGATTTGCCAGGCCAGCCTGAAGACCCCCCACCCCACCCCATACCCTAGATAGTGTGTTCCCCCCCCCCCCCCCCCATCCTTCTTCCCCCTAAATAGCGTGTCAGTGCCCTACATCCCCCTCTCCCCATGGGTAGCCTAAGTTGAACTACGGCAATATCTGTCCTATTTCATAATAGTCATGAATACAAACAGGAACGCGAGCGGGAAAAGCAGGAAGTTGTGGTATCAAAGAAGTGGACAAACGAAGCCACTCATTGAAACCCTTCTCGGTTGTTGAAGAGTGTACACAATGGAGTGTTGTTGTTTTGTTTTTTTAATTTATTTTAAAGAAATGCTGACAACATTGGCTAGACGAATACACCGGTTTTATCTGCTACTATGTTATCTTCTGCCGCAGAAAGCCATTCGCATTCCATCAAAGAACTTAAAAATGTATCAGAACGATCTCTCTCTCTCTCTCTCTCTCTCTCTCTCTCTCTCTCTCTCTCTCTCTCTCTCTTAGTTCAACGCTGAGTAAGTACTTGGATTTTGATGTCCTGTCAACCACACAGGGTCACCTCAGGACAGCCAAACTCAGGTCATAAGCAAATGCACATTTCAAAACTCTTCTCATGTCGGGAAGCGGGGTGGGCAGTGAGGGATGCAAGTTGGAAGTATAAATGAAGAGTCACAAGTCAGAGGTTGCCATAACCTTACTTTTATTTACACCAACCAGGAAACAGTGTAGGCTCTCCCCTGAGATCAAACACAGGGCGCCCTGGCAGCATCTCCCAACAACTCGGCTGCTTCTGCAGACGTCTGTAGGAACACTGGGGAGGAGAGGACACGTGCGGTAATTAAGTAAACATCAGTGGCGCTTAACGTCCACAGAAATCATAAGGCTTATTACGGACGGGGAGAAGGGGGGAAGAGGGTATGGAGATGAAGGGTGATGATGATGATGATGAGTTGATGCTTAATGTCCTTAGATGTCATTTGACATATTAGGGACAAGTTGTGAAGCACGGTTCAATAAAATCCACATACGTAAGGTGTATGCGTGTTTAGCTGTAACCTGCCACCTGCACTTTTGGCAGAATGACCGGGATTTTTTACGTGCTACTGTGGTAACACGGGGGTGGAACGGATACCGAAATAAGAGTCAGCACAGAAAGTCGACCCTGGAGAAGAAAATTCTCCCGCCGTTCCAGCAGGGATTCGAACCCGCGACCTTTCAATCACGAGTCCGGTGCTCTAACCACTGAGCTATCCCCGCCCCGAGATGAAGGGAGAGGGAGACTCGATTATATACCTGTCGCTACACTGTCACCACCAGAATGACTCCTGCATTAAGAGGGGCAGCGATGAGAGCCATTTTAATGTTTCATTATCATAAGACTGTGTCCACAGACCACAACTTTTGAAGAGAAAGGAGAGCCGAAACGGATTCGAACCGAGATCCTTCTGCTTACCAGCCTAACGCCTTACCGCTAGGCCAAACCGGCTCACGCGCGTGCGGGCCAAGCGCGCAGGTTTTAACAACTTCGTAAGTTAGGGCCATCATAAAAACTTTCGCCCAATCAAAAAAGAGAAAGAAAGAAAGAAAGGTTAAAAGGTCATGGGCCCGGACTACACACAATTAATGCACTCTCTTACACTCCTCTCTCTCTCTCTCTCGACAGAAAAACAAGGCTCTCTATGACTCCTGTGCAGGAAGGACTTAGTATGGTGTCATGTAGAGAATGTATAACAAAGTCCAAGCATGTTTTTTAGTGGAAACGTTTTACTCCGAATTTTCGCCCTTGAGGGCTTCGTCAAGGCCCGGTTAGCTTGACAAAATGTAGGAATCAGTCAAGCTAACCGGGCCTTGACGAAGCCTTCAAGGGCGAAAATTCGGAGTAAAACGTTTCCACTAAAAAACATGCTTGGATTTTGTTAAAAAAGCCTACTGACGAACCAGTCGATGAGCTCTACAGCCGCTTGGACGAAAGCTCGACCGCGCGCTCCGACGAAGCCGTGGACCGCCGCCACAACAAAAATTAATGTTGAGGCAGTGTCCCCTCGCCGTTGCGTAGCAACTCAGTGTACTACGAGGCAATTGCTGTTTCAACTGCTGTGCGGAGCAGAGTCACATGGACAATGTCCGTAACACTGCTGTTGAGTAACAACTGAAGCAAAAGAAGTCCAACTTTCTGAGCCCAGCTCTATGCCACCTCCCTGCTCCACCTCCCTGCTCTTCTGGGCTGTCTTGAGGGTCCAGCACCACCTCCATCCTCTTGATCTCGCCTGGACCCGCAAATGAAAGACTAACTTCTTTGTGAGAGTCTAACTCACCTCCGCCTCTTGATCTCGCCTGGACTCTGACATCGACAGTAAGTATTGAAACACAGAAACCATAAGGCTTATGTAACCTGCCACCTGCACGGGGAGAGTTTTTTTTTTTTTTAGGTGTAAGTAAGTAAACATGGTGCTTAACGTCCACAGAAACCATAAGGCTTATTAGGCGGGACGGGGAGAAGGCCCCCCGGTATGGAGGTGGGGGGACAGAGGGAGATTATATACCTATCGCTACACTGTCACCACCAGAATGATTCCAGCATTAAGATGGGCAGCGATGAGAGCCATTTTAATGTTTCAACAGGGAAGTGATGGACAAAGTCACAGGACAGTGTCCACAAACCACAACCTTTTTGAAGAGAAATGAGAGCCGAAGCGGTTACCTTCCGCTTGCCGTACCAACCTAACGCTTTATTGCTAGGCCAAATCGGCTCACTTGTATGGAGGTGATGATGAGTTGATGCTTAATGTCCTCAGATGTCATTTGACATATTAGGGACAAGTTGTGAACAATGCCGAAGCACGGTTCAATAAAATCCACATACGTAAGGTGTATGCGTGTTTAGCTGTAACCTGCCACCTGCACTTTTGGCAGAATGACCGGGATTTTTTACGTGCTACTGTGGTAACACGGGGGTGGAACGGATACCGAAGTAAGAGTCAGCACAGAAAGTCGACCCTGGAGAAGAAAATTCTCCCGCCGTTCCAGCAGGGATTCGAACCCGAGACCTTTCAATCACGAGTCCGGTGCTCTAACCACTGAGCTATCCCCGCCCCTGTATGGAGGTGGGGGGAGAGGGAGATTATATACCTATTGCTACACTGTCACCACCAGAATGACTTCTGCATTAAGGTGGGCAGCGATGAGAGCCATTTTAATGTCAAGCCGTTTTATTGCTAGGAAAATAGTCACGCCGGACGGTGTCCATAAACCGAAGGCCGAAGCGCAATCAAGCCGAGGCCCTTCTCAGTGCTCAGTTACCAGCCGCCTCAGTAACGCCTTCGAGGCCAAACCGGCTCACAGGCTCAGTGCAGGACCATTGCCGGCCTTCTTGACCATCAGCTTGACCCTTGACTGGCGGGAAACCATTTCACGCGGCGATAATCTGAGTCACACGACGGCATGATCAATGCCGCCCCGCCGGCCGACCGGCCCGACTGATCCGCCGTGGAAGCGTTAGTTCAGTCAGTGTGGCTGAAGTTGAAGTGTTGCGGCTTTACGTCCACAGAAACTGTAGGCCGGTCATTAGGGACGGGAGCCCAGGACGCGGCCACCTCAGTCACCGCTGAGTTGACGTTTCGGACAGGCTCCTGAGCGGCTCTGTCACTGACTAGCCAGTGGTGGCTTCACTCAGTGAAGTCAGTTGAGCCCGTGTTGCTTTACGTCCGAAACCCGCGTAGGCTTCTTAGGGACGGGAGCCTAGGACGGCCACCTAAGTCGACTGACTGACTTTCACACCGCAGCTCCCGAGCTCCGCGGCCGAAGAGCCCAACAGGCAACGACGTGACAAAAGCGGCGGTTGTACCGATCAGGGCCTGTCCGGCCACTGAAGCGCACCATTGACATTCTCATTCACCGCTCAAATTCACTGTCAACAGCATCCCCCACGAGCCTGGACAGGCTCCTCTTTGACTGTAAGTAAGTAAGTGAACATGGTGCTTAACGTCCACAGAAGTTCACCATGGCTCGGGACGGGGTCTTTGACTCTGCCAGACAGACCGATACTGAAACAGACTGAAGCGTTCACGGCCTCTAAGCCACTGACGCACACGTCTTTTTTAAAATTTCAAGTCCTCGCACCCCCGACACCGCTGTTTAAAGAACACACCGTGGCCCAGTCATACCAGTAGGTCCATGAACATGCCCTACCACGACTGAGCCAGTTCCTATCGACACGCCGGCTTTGCGGCTCGGACACTGACAGCTTCAATGCCAACGGCGAGTCAGTGACACGTCACTCACCCGCCATGTCCACCTTATTGACTGGACTGAAACACATACTGCGAAATAATCATAAAAAACATGATAAATGTTGACTGTCGCTACATCTGAGAGAGAGAGAGAGAGAGAGAGAGAGAGAGAGAGAGAGAGAGAGAGAGAGAGAGAGGCTGCTTCGGGATCAAGGGTCAGGTACAGGCTTGGAGAGAGGTAAGTTACGCCGCCTGTTATCGAGTTCCCCACTTGATGGCGCTTCAAAAGCTGCCCCATCGCCATCGACTTAGGAATGATGATAAACAAAACGTCAAAAAGGAGAGAAGCAATAAATTTGTTACCTGTTGGACAATTGTTTATGTTTACGTTAGTGTTCGTGTAAATTTTTTATTTTTTATTTGTGCAGTTTGATAGAAAAGGTGCTTTGCTTTTTGACAACAACAAAATGTTTTCTCCAGATCCTACGCATGCGCAGTTGTCAGTTTCGTCTGCCAAAGTCAGTTCGTGACAGGAAAGAACAACAATAGACAGCAAATGTGTTTTTGTACTGCCTTTCCATCACCAGAAGCACATGGGCTTCAGTGACATTACTGTAGGAGCGATGGTGAGGAATTGTTTTGAGTAATCTAGTTCCTAATACGATGCTGATCCTCAGATAACTCCGCGCTAATATTACATCTTTTAATAACTGTGCGAAAGGAGTACCACTAACCAGGAACACGGAAAAAGAGCAACAGGAGAGTAAATTAGACTGCGTTGTATTACAACTGTTCCGTTTGGTTTTTGATTTCCTAGCTCCTTTGCGTATTTCTCTTTTAGAGAAAGTGTGGAAGAAACTGTCAGCCGGCAAATGCTGGAACACATGTGCTGGTGCTAGTGCTACGACTGTTCGAGTGTACAGTGATAGTGATACGTTTGTGGCACCCAGAAAATCTTTAAAAACAAACTTGCATTATAAGTTTGCAGTTGCAATTGCAGTAAGTAGATTTTTTTTTATGATTGTAACTGAACACAGATGATGATATTACGAGAATGTTTAATTTCCTGCCAAATTTGTGTGCAGGTTCGCAGGTATCAACAAAGAACGCTCATATCAAGAGTAATCCATAGCTTATTCATTAGTCTTATTGCCTTTAGACACGATAAACTGAACTGATTTTTGTGTAATCCAGACTTGATTGGTCACAGTCTCAGCCATGTATGGAAGACTGATGAAGTCCTGAATTTATTTTAGGCAGGTACACTAGGACTCAATAGTAAAAAGAGGATACCTTGGATAATTTACCTGGTGAGAATGAGAGTTACAATCTCTAGATAGGAATAGGTGATTCAGCTCCTTATTGCATTTATTTAACATCTTTCCAGCACTTAGTAATAATAGTAACTCCCTTTGTTTGTTGATCTTTTGTCCAAACTGCAGGTGCCAGATTTGAGAAATTGAGTCTTTGAGTTTGACCCATATTCTTTAGATTTGCTACAGGTTGACTTTTTATTGTCAGTTAATAGGTTATGCAAGTTTAACAGTAGT
Organism: Alviniconcha strummeri; assembly: GCA_963584105.1. Taxonomy (NCBI): domain Eukaryota; kingdom Metazoa; phylum Mollusca; class Gastropoda; family Provannidae; genus Alviniconcha; species Alviniconcha strummeri. The sequence goes on along the minus strand of OY757547.1, from coordinate 7,391,558 downwards.
ATTAGTAGTAGTACAGAAAGTTCTGTAAATTGTAAACAAAGTCTCCCTGTTTCCTTTTTCATTCTTCTTTCTTTCCTGATGCAGTATGTTGGCCTCCATGAAAATGTTGTAAAGAAAATAGTCTTTTATTGTTTTAACTTAAAACATTATACAATTTAAGCCCACTTATAATGTTTATAGAACAAGAGAAAAACACTCTTCATGAACAGTGTGATTGTCTGTTGTCTGTGCCATAGTCCCAGTACATATATTTCGCATACTCATCAGGTCAATTTTCTCAAGCTAGCAAGATGAAATGTGTGTGCTATGACGATGAGTGGTGATAGATTGAAGTCTCAGCATGCAGCATGAATTAGTCTTGCCTGGAACTTTGGAAATCCATACCAGTCAGTCAGAAACATCAAATTAATGCTGTTTCTGAAGACAGCAGACCTAAGACTGTGATTGTGAAAGTTGAACTGTGTTGGAATGGTGTTTGGAAATGGAATGCAAGAAGTGTTCTTAAGTGTCCGTGAACTGCTGAAGAGTCATGAACACTTCAAGAAGTCCTACTGAGAACTGGATAAATATTTACTCTTCATGTGTGTTTTTATGGGCAGATGCCACAAGTTTCAAAAGTAAAAAGGAGACTAACACATCTTAGTCAGTTAGTGTTTTATTTGTTTATGATAAATTTATATTTTTGTGATTGTTATGCATTAAAATTTAGATACTTGTTAATTGATATTGTTTTAAATTTCTTTTCCACAGATTTCTGTCCATTCTATGGGAAACTGAAAAGAATCAGCTGCTTGGAATAGCACTGACCAAACATGGCAGACATAGAGGATGGTATGTGTTTCCTAATCATTGTAAACAAACAAACACTGAAACCCTTAGAAACAAACAAACACAACAGCCCCTTTCACAGTCATGCCCACTAAAAGTAGCAAAACAGGCACACTTGTGAACTGAAGTTGTCAATAAGTTTGAGGTTGGGACTGAAAATTCACCCTGATGTAACTGCCATGGTTGACTGGGTGTTAAAATAATAAAAACCAATTTCCGTGTCCTGAGACCGGGGGGAAAAGTGCAAATTATGGGGAGGCTGTTCTGTTCCTCCCTGAATTATGAAACTGGTCAATTCCCTTGAGTCTTGACTGATGTCATTTGTCATTGATCATTACAGGTACAGTGGCAAAAGAGTTGTAAGGTGGATGAGTCTTTGACTGATGTCATGATAATTACTGGTACAGTGGCAGAAGAGTTTTAAGACTTCAATGGAAGTAGTTTTGATCTAATGTACAGATTGATATTTTGACTACAATGCGATGCGCTCAGTGGATACATTAAATCAATACTGTGTGTGTGTGTGTGTGTGTGTGTGTGTGTGTGTGTGTGTGTGTATGTGTGTGTGTGTGTTCTGCATGTAGGGGTTAGGACACATGCATACATGTGATTGTGTGTGTGATTGTGTGTGTGTATGTTGTGTTGTGTAATGAATTACATGCATCTGTAGGCCATTGTGAGTGCCCTGGACTCTTAATCTTATGAGATAGGGGGCCATAAATATAATCCATTATTATTATTAATACTGTGTGCAGGCAGCGTTCTGTTCTAACCTGTACTAAGTCTATGAGACCTCTTTTGTTAATATGTACCATCTTCCAGCACTCTTTGAGTGAAATTGGGATGGAGCTGATTGCTATGAGTGAGACTGTAAATGTGACCTTTCTAATCTCAGTATGAATTATGATGTATAGATCTGTTATTGGCTGGTGTCTGAAAAAGGTTCTTGTAGTCTGCATCCATGAACTTTAAATTAAAAGCATTATGAAATGTGCTGATGTCACAATAGTTATAAAAAAAACTTATATATATAGCAAAAATAACAGTTTTGTGAATAAGGTTATATATATACATAATATATAATATATTCTATGTCATCATCGCCTGGATGGATCATGTTAAACACTGCAGCCAGTTTAGAATATATATTGGTTTAGTCTGGCAGTCTGTCACAATATTGTGGGCACATTTTCACTTTCAATTAGTTTTTCAATTTAAACTAAACTTGTCCAAAGTCCAGACAAGGATGAAGGCATGGAATGATGAATTATCAGTTCTTTTGAATGAGTATTGTGTTGAGTCCATTTAGTTGAATTCAGTAATTATTATTGTTCTATGAATGCTTGTTGAGCGCCTCCTCTCAAGGTGAGCCCTAAGCGCTTCACGATGGCGACTATAGTGCTGTTCTCTATGTCTGAGCAGACCCAGGTATAGAAGAGAATTACAATGGTCTAACCTATTTAGCATTAAAAAACACAGACACACAATTTGCTAAGTAATGGTAAATTTTTATGATACTTTGATAGTGTCACAAGTGAACCAAAATTAGGGGCTTTTTAAAATTAATAATGTAAGCTGTAGCTGAGTGGGTTACGGTTTTTGCAAGCAACTTTTTTTGTCTATGGAATGATGTGTGCCATACAGTTGAGACTGTTGCTGTTGTATTGTTTGTGTACAGGACAGGAATCCCCCTCTTCAGCCTCCACAACAAAATCTCCAGGTAACATTTAACAGTGGATTATCACCTGTTCGGTGGGTATGGGTATTCAGGTTCATTGGGGCTTTAAAATCCTGACTATTTAACTACTGGTACTTAGTGCAGAGAGCTCTATATTATTTACTGGCTAGGGTCAGGCATGTATACTTAATATTACTAGCACTACCGCTTTTGGTAGGCATTTTTTAATGTAAACTATTACTGTATTAGGTATATTAAAGTATGCCATGGTATTTTATGTATTAGAATCCTCCCTTTGTCATGCACACTGTCAAGATGGAATGCTTTAGCAGTTCCATATTATAAATTGAACGTTCTTGTTATAGTGTATCACTTATTTGTGAATTGCATGTGGCAAGTGGTGCATACAAAACCCCACAAGGCTTTGTGTAAATTGTGAGTAGTTTTTTAAATTTTAGTTTTACTTTTAGCAGTGAGTGTACTGTAACTGTAAACTTCAAGTGCAAGTCAAGTGGCATGGTGGCATTTTAAGATGCACATGTATGGATTCAGTGTTATTTTCAAGCAATAAAGGAATTTTGAATTTGATGATTTATAAATGTGAATTATGATGGACAATTTGATCCATGTTCGAAGTGTTGATGGTTGGGGAGAGAAAGAAGTGACTGGTAGACATTACTCATTGTGTTTAAGAACAACCCTTCTCAAAACAAGTTTCTGTCCAACAGGTGGAAGAGATGGGACTGGAAATGAAAACATACAATGAAATGTTCTTTTACCTAACTTGAGATGTTTCCAGTGATTTTATTCAATTTCTAAGTTTGGTTTAATTTGCGTTGGATAGCGTGACTGGCTGCAGGCAGCAGTAACTGTCCTGTCTTGCCTTAGCTAGCTCCCCACCCCTTTGAAGTTTGATAGCCATGAGAAATCCAGGCTCATGTTGCTGGAAGAACAAGATCAAAGAGGCTGTAGGAAGCCCTTTGAGCCAGCTGCCACACCTGTTTTTTAACTAACAGTCACTGAGACACAGAGATTATAAATTCAAAATAAAACTCATGGACTGTTTTAATTTTAAACAAAATCCTCCATTTAATTGATTTTACCTGTTGGAGAAAGGTCAGTCTTCTTCACTTGGACAAAACAAGGTTTGAGATGGCTAGTTTGTAGACTTGCCTGTCCACACACTGGCCATCTCAAACCTTGTTGGCTGGAAAAAGTAGAAAATGTGCAAATGTTTTCATTTCAGGTTTTGTGTGATTGTCCCATCACTAGTATCAGCATAGTTTTTTCTTTTCTTTTTTTCTTTTTCTTTGCTATAGATTGAGATCATCAGGACTCCACTATGTTCGTTTGCTGTCTTCCAGTTTGCAGCAGAAAAGGGTTGGCTAGTGACTTAATTTGCATGGCTGCCATGCTTGCCAGATGCGTTGATGATGTCACAGACTTGGTCAGAATGGCAGTGCTGATGGCCATGGTGTCTTAATTTTCAGCTGCTGTGAATGTATTCTTTGTTCCACTCCTATCTATGAGACCTGTGAATTGTTTTGAATTTGTTTTGCCTTGGGTCCACATTAAAAGAAATTAATGGATTTTTAATTTTTTTATTTGTTACTGTAACTATTACTGTTTCTTTGCCTGGTTCACTGTAACTGTTACAGAAGTATGTATAGATGGATATAATCTGTTCCATACAAGCATGCCTTCTGAACACACATAAACATAGTGAGCAGAAATAGACTCACATGTGAATGAACAAACCCATACTTGTTTGTGTTGTGCCACACAAGGGTTTAACAAAAATGATGTGTTTTCCAAATGGAGGGATCATTCTGAGTTAAGGTCTACAGTGTGTAGTACTAGCAGTCCACTTGCCAGGCTTGTAATCTCTTTTATGTAACTCACCTCTGAGAAGCAAGCCTGTTTATTTCCTTCCGGCTAAATTAGTTCACATTGCATGTTAACAGTGTTATCTGTTCTGATTAATTTTTGTGCATTGCTGTAGATTTACAGTTTGTTTCCCTGGCGATAAATTGAACAAAATATATATAACAGCTCTGCTTTTTTAGGACATTATCTGATGTCACTAGTTACCAAAGTCAGCACTATGCAGGCAAAACTTGTATGTTTGTTTATAATGTCTCACATACATGCATGCATGTGGGCATGCATGTGTGCACCCACCCCCACACACACACATGATTTTGAGCCAACCAACCAGCTTGCAGTGCAAGTTCACATTGTTATATAAAGTGAAAGAATTGAAATGTATCAGTATCAGTTTGTATTAATTTGTAAAGTTGGACACTATGGAAATTTACTTTTTCACAAAATATATTAAGGGCAACAGAAACAACAGCAAGAAGATACGACATTTGTGATTTTGGTTTGAATTAGTTTTGGTTGATGATTTATAAAATACATAAACACAACAACAAAGACCCTACCATTATACCCTAGGTGACTCAGGTCTTTGTTGTTGTGTTTATGTATCTTGAGTGCTAATTAACTCCCTTGTGGGTTGATTCTACACAAATGCTCTGGGCCTTGTTCTGTTACAGCTTTTTGATGATTTATAAGTAATGATGATGCTGATAAACATTTTGAATTGTTTCTCTTGCAGGAGGAGGCCCAATCATTCAGCAGTCACAGGAGTCAGAAGAATATCAGAGGGCTCTGCAGACTGTGGTGGGCACTGCACTGGGAGTTATCCTTCTTGTTGGTCTTCTGGCACTCTTCTTCCTCTTGTATCGCCTGCGACGACAGCGACGTCGTGCTAGATTTGGTGAGGACGTGTGCCTGTGTTTGACTGAATACGTGGCAGCTGCAAGCATGGCCTTGAACGTAGTTGTTTTTTTATTAATCTTTGTGGCATCAGACTGTAGACCGCCCACCCCCCAACCCTCACAGACACCAATGCAATGCAGTCTTGGTTATGGTTTCCTTTGATTTTGAATGACCAACTCACATGAAGTAAAACCCTGAAACAGTATTTTGTTTTTTTAAACCAAAAAGAGTAACAAGTTGCTCATGCCTGTAGTGGATTTATTTTCTTTTTTTCAGCACATGGTTCACAGCAGCATTCTCCAATCCTTCAAAGGTCCATCAGCTTGGGTAAGTGGCTTTTAGGTTTCAGTTGTTCACAGGGTATATACATGTATATTAGTACACTGGGTTGTTTTAAACCAGATCAAGAGGGAGTGTAGCAGGGGTCGCAGACTATTTTTAGAACTTGTGTACAGCAAATGCAGTGTCTTGAAAATTGTGTCTGGTACAACCAAAGATAACACACACTAACATTTAAAAAAAAGAATAGTCATGCACTTAGCTAGTTGAAATTCTGTCTCACGCACCTACTGTAGAATTCTGTGCAAGCCTGATGGAAAACAGCACTACTGTTGGTATCCTTGAGTTTGGGACCTTCCATGGCAATCAACATTTTCTACTGGTGCCAGGTACTCAGCCTTTCACTGTTTACCTTCTTGAGTTATTGTCAACTGGCACAGAACTAGTGAAAGGAACTGGTTGAGAACTATCATCGTGACTACAAAAAACACACACAACCATGTCAGAGTTTTCCGTGTTGTCTTTGGTGACATTATGCTGAGCTGTGAAACGTGGTTGGTCCTGCATGCAAAAGAAAGGTGAGGAACTAGTAATTTGACCGGAAACGGATGTGAGCAGTGGACCACCACTGACCTTGTTCATTGTCACCCATTCTGGCTAGCAGCTGTCAGAGTTGGTATGTTCTGACAACTGATTTCACACCTATACATCAGAGAGATGGAAACTGAATGAGAGAAAGACTGCTTAAAGCCTATAATTAAAACACATCCAGTCATACAGATCTGGTCTTTTCTGCTTATACTAAATGGATAGGGTTTGAACAGTGGCATAAGGATTTATTTTGCGTTAAAAACTTTTTTTCTTTCTGTGAATTTGCTATCCCTGGTGAAAAGTGATGTAGTGATGTGGTCCGGTGTGAGAGTGAAATTGTGAAGGGGAAGTGCAACCATAGTATATTGTAATGGGAGACTTGTACCTTGATTATCCATGCCAGCTGAGTTACATTGAGATCTGAGGGATATTTGTAATGTGTTATCACAAGCTTATTGTGTGATAGATTTTTTTGCACAAAAAAAATCATGTACATGTATCCATGTACACTGGACAAAAACAAATATGTGGCTGTTATGGTAGGCTGTGTGAGCACTTGGTGATGATCTCATTACACATAACTAGCAGCTACAGATACAGAGGTTCAGTTAACAGACTCTGTTGGGAACTTTTGAAAACTGTTGCTATCAAAGAATCATACGCTGATGCAGTGTCAGTCACCAACCATTACTTACTGTACTGTATCAGGACCGCAAGTTAATTTCAAATGTCAATTGCTTTCACCTCAGATGTAGGCACTAAGCCTGTGCCATCAGTGCTGGTTCTCTATGCCTATGACTGTGCCATGCACGAAGCAGTGGTGGTGGCGTTGTCAGGCCTGCTGATGGAGGTGTGCGGCGTCACTGTGTCACTGGATGTGTTTGAGGAGAATGTCATCTTGGAGCGTGGATTGGAGGACTGGCTGGAGGACAGACTGCAGGTACTAGGGTTTTGTCTTCAAGCTTTCCTCTGTCTAATTTGACAGCAACGTGTGTGTGTGTGTGTGTGTGTGTGTGTGTGTGTGTGTGTGTGTGCGTGTGTGTGTATGAAGTGGACTCTTCCAGTGGCTTGGGGTAGTGTGTGGCATAAAAACCTTGCTCCCTTTTGCAGAACACTCACACATCAGGATAGACAGATAGTTGGTTTTTATCAAGCAGTCAAGTCAGTATACTTGAATTATCCCTCACATTGCATTTCAATTTGCTACTTGTACTAAGGCTGTTAATTAAAAAAAAATAACCTGTAAAAAGAACATCAGAGCAATGTCAAAAGCATTTAAGCTGATAATAATAAACAGACATACTGGATCAAAAAACAAAATCCACAATACAAATTATTACACCAGAAATGATGGTTATGTCAGGTTGACACACTCATCTGGAAGGTCCATCTCATTTACTGGCTACTGTGAAGGGGGGGATGGAGTGTGTGTGTGTGGAGAGAGGGGGGGAGAGAGAGATTACTGACAGATAGCAGCGAGCTCAGTTTGGAGCAAAAGGTTCATTTTGATGTACAGGACAATTTTGTATGTTATTGTGCATGTGTGAGACTTGGGGGGGGGGGGGGGGGGGGGGGGGAGGGGGGGTAGAGTGTTTTGTGTATTAGTTTGTGGAAGGGGAACAAACAGAGGGAGAGAGATGAATGAGGTATGCTGAAAACATGCTCAGGTCTCAGATTAGTATCTCACTTTTGCCAGTAAGTACCTGACCTTTGAAGTTATTTTGATGAAGTCTAAGGTTCTGCGCTTCTATGCTTCTATGCTGATTACTACTCTTATGGGATCTGAACACAAATTTAGTTACCACTATCCCTTCCAGCGTGATAAAATGTCTTTTGTTGTTTTTGGGTGTGGTGGGGTGGGGAATCATCCTGTCTGTTAGTCCATGTGTCTGGCTTTGTCCAGAAGATATGAACTGTGCAACCCTTTGTAACCAGATCTGGTGTGGTGGTGCATCATTCATTCATTGTGGGGTGGAGTGTCAAGTAAACAGATTGGGTTGTGGTCTTCATAGTAAGGTTATATAATCAAGATATGTTTTTACTATGTCTTCTGAACTAGTTTGATGATAGATCATCATAGGCCAAAATATTGGATTGCTGTGTTGGTGGTGGTGGTGGTCAAGGTCACCACAAATGTTATTTTTTTTATTGATTTTTGTCTGGATGATATGCTTTGAACTGCTGAACCTTTTGTAATGAAGCTTAACCTGGTGATCAGTACATCATAAGCTGAGGTGTCATGTGAAAAATACTGGTTTGCTATCTTCAGGGTCAAGGTCACAGGGCTTATAAAGTCAAAAATGACTTTTTATTATAAAAACTTAGTTTGAAGGTACTTTGTCATAAGCTGGAGTGTCTTGTGAACAGATTGGATAGTGGTGTTCAAGCTCAAGGTCACAGTAAAGCTACTGATGATAACAGTGACACACTATCTAGGCATTCAGTAAGGGTGGAGTGGGGTGGGGATTCTGCAGCACAAGGCAACAAACCTTGTTTACTTGTACTTTAAAAGAAATATGAGATAAGAATTTATTTATTTAAAAAAAAAAGGGGGGGGGGGGGGGGTACTGAAGTAAAACAGAAGAAAATGGTGTTTTTGTAAAAATGTTGCAGGAGGCAGACTTCATTGTGGTGGTATGTTCGCTGGGAGCACGCCTACGCTGCAGCAAGAAGAGAGTGAGGTTCCGGGAGGAGGCTGGTCGCATTATGCCTGACTACTTTGCCGTTGCTGTTGACTATGTGGCGGAGAAGCTGCGCGTGGAACGCAGCAAGGGGTTGGGTGTGGGCAAGTTTGTCACCTTGGTGATGGACTATTCACGCCTCAGCGACATCCCCCCGCAACTGGAGGCAGCCACCTCTTTCACCCTCATGCGTGACTTTCACTCCTTGTGCGTCCACCTAGCAGCAGCCTCCCCTATCTTGCCACACAAGCCCCCCGAGCTGCCAGAGGGGGTCGGGGAGGGGGAGGGGGAGACCTGGCAGCAGACGGAGGTAGGGGCGGAGCTGTGGGCAGCACTGGGCCAAGCCCGGGCCTACTTCAAGACTCACCCCAACTGGCTGGAGGACCGCCTCGAGCCCCTCCCACCCCGCGCCAGGAGCAAACCCCGGCGGCGGCGGCGCCATGACCGCGACGCCCACAACACCCCGCTGCTGCCCCTGATGGCAGCGTCAGACCTGTCCACCCACAGCGTCACGGACATGAACACCAGTGCCAACGTGGTGATCCACATGCAGAACCTGCCGCAGCGCAGCGGGACGTACTTTGCTCACAGCCGGCAAAACTCTCTGCCGTCTTCCCTCTGCAGCAGCCACCCTCCGGCACCTGCCTCCATCTACCAGAGTGTGTCAAAAAGTGTGGACAACTTCCCCCCTTCACAGCCCTCAGGGCGGGACTTTGGGGATGGTTCCATGTGCCTGCTGTGCCAGCAGCAGCGGGAGGGGTGGGGAGGGGGTGGCAGCCGGCGGGTGCGCTGCCCCCTCCACCCTCAGGAGGCGGTGGCTCTCAGCGACACGGACGGGGACTCCGAGCTGGAGCTGGGTGTGGAGGCCGGTACAGGGCAGCGGTGCTCCCGCAGCAAGTCGCTGCCCAGCGTGGGGTGCCCCCTGACCACCTCCGCCCCCCACCTGGCCTCCTTGCCCATCTCCCACACCGCCGTGGAGGGGTTCACCAACGCAGCCCTCAGCCACTCCCGCACCATCCTGCATGCCGAGGTGCACAAGGAGTGGGATGCTGGGAGGGATGGGGATGCCAGCAAACGCCCACTCTCCAATATCAAGGACAGCAAAGATGGGCGGGTGGAGCTGCTGCCCCCTGGGGAAGCTGGGAGGGAGTGGCAGCTGCACAGAGCGCCTGAGGCGCCCAAGGTGTGGGACCTCAGCAAGGTGCCAGAGGCACCGAAAGAGTGGAATTCTGTCATGAGGTCGTGTGGCCGAGTGTCCCCAGTCTCTGTGTCTTCAGACTCCTCCGGCTCCTCATATTCTGCCGGCCAGTCTGGCTCAGACTCACTGGAGCGTGACCTGCGATCCATTACCATGCCACGCATCTTTGATCACACCACAGATGGCTCATACTTCGGCCGTTTGTACGGAGTGGTCCCCCCTCGCAGTCTGTCCTCATCGGCACTGTTGTCCGCTACAGATGGCCAGCTTCGTCCCATCCCGTGCTTGACACCAGTGCAGCCTGCCAGCCATGTCGAATTCACCTTTGACATCTCCCCTCTGCACTCGGAGGGAGGTCGTGAGGTGATTGAACTCATTGCAAACTCTCAGGACTCCCATCCTGCCACCGAAACTCCCGGTGCTACAAAGAAGGAATCACAAACATTGCTTGACACCACAAGAAATGATGATGACTCATAAACGGCGGACCACTGTGCTTTGCAGGCGAGTTGACTATGTGTCTTTTTGACCACTGTTGACCAAGTGGTTTCACCATTTAAGGGCTATGAGCTGACTTGCTCTACTGCACTGGGCATAACTTGTCCTAGTCTTCATCAACAGAGGTGGCTATGCAGTTAGCAGTGTTGCATAAGGACTTGATTACTCAATGCAAAATATGGACATGTATGATTGTTTGTATGATATAACAATGACCTGTCAGTTTCTATGGTTATTACTATGAATGGCCTGTTTGTTTTAGACTTGTGCGCAGTGGGGTTTTCTGTTACTGATTTAGGATTACCATATATATATATATGTTATACATATATAAGGCATAGTAATGCTTATACTAATAATAGTTAACTTTGGCATTGTTTGTGAGCAGTGGCTTGAACTGAAGGTTGATCAGTAAGAATTTGGATTTTTCATCCTGCCAGTGTCCACAGTCGCCTGTGCACACTTTGAAGTTTGAATAGGATTGTTGATGAATTAGGATTCATCAGGTAATCCTTGCATATTATCAAAGGCCAGTGCATGTCTGAAGATGAGCATTGGCTGTCTGAGCTTATGGACTATACTCAGGTTCAGTGCAGTGTGAACAGTGTATTGGAATCATAAGCAGTTACCACTCAGTGGCAGAACAAAGAATGATCCATTTAAACAAACTTGTTTTTGTTTTTGTTTTTTGAAAGCCATTGCAACAAATTGACCTAAGTTACATTGTCCCAGTGATATTTCCTTGGCAACAAAAAATGTTAGTAAAGTGGAACTGAAGAAAGGGAAGTGCTTTGATATGATAATTTCTACACAGCAGAGCATATTAAAAAAAGAAAAGAAGTGTTATTTACATGACACAGACTGTCTTCAACTTGCTCAAGATCTCCCAAGTCCCATTCATGAGCATGCCTCAAAGTCAAATGAAATACCACCAGTCTAAAATGAAAGACTGTCTTGGGTGCCATGCAATATCTGTTTGAAAGTGGTATTTGCATTTACTGTGCATGCAGTCAATGGGGGGTGCCAACCATCTCAGAAGGCCACATTTTTTCCCCATGACAAGTTTATATTTTGCTTTTTGGCTACATCTGTCTTGCCAATAAGAATGGGATGATGAGCAACTGTTAAACGTGGTATGTAGCCTGTCATGTGTGAAGCAGATCATGGCAGTGTGTTTATATGCACCAGTCTGAAACATACAGGTCTACTAGGCCTGTCACCCCTTTTGGGGCATAAGCCACCAACAACAGTTTATGTCCAGGGTCCTCTCTCTGGGGTTATCCTTCCATCTGTTTCAAGGTGAAGCCTACTTCTCTGTGTGACCCCTCCTGTTGCCAGTGTTGGTGTCAGCTTCTGTGTCTCTACACTAGGTGCTCCTTGGTCGCCTCCATTTTATTGGCCGTGAGGGTTCCATGTCAGAGCTTGTGTGGTGGTGCTGGAAGTGGGTTTGTGCAGTGCGTGTCGTAGCCATCCCTCTCTTCTTTCCTTGACTTCATCTAACGCAGGAAGCTCTGAGTGCATTCTTTGCCATCTGGGTTGGTAATGTGATTCTAGACAACTGCTGTTTAGAACAGCAAGTCACGTGCTCAGACTTCTGAACACTTTGTTTGGAATGTGAATGCAGTCAGGTCTTTGCTGTTCAAAGTATTTTTGTTGTTGTGCTAACCACCTCCATTGCCACATACGATTTATTCAGAAGAAATTAATCCTTTGTTTAGCAGAAAGTGTAGAAGAGTAAAGTAAGAAGGGAAGGAGGCGGAAGGGAGAGTGGTGTGCTCCACCTGTGAAAAACTGGAATCCTGTCAGATTTAAAAAGCAAGACTTCCATATGCTGAAAATGGCCTTGGTAAATAACAGTTTGGAGGGGAAAGTGGTGATGTCTCATTGTGCTCCACCAGCAATTAAAAAAAAAATCCTGTCAGATTTGAAAAGCAACACTTCCAAATGCTGAAAATGGCCTTGATGAATAATAGTTGAGGGGGTTGTCACCTTTGAATCCTGCATGCATTGTTATTTTGATTGCTACGCAGATTCCACAGCTTGGCCGTGACCAGCATTACATCAGTGGTCTTAGCAGCTTGAACTTTGTTGGTGTAGTTGGTGATATAAGAAAATTAAAATTCATTTCTACCATTGTTCATTGAAGAACAAGCACCGCTAGGTCCTGTAGATAGCAGGATCTTGGAACTTGAATGGTAATTTTACTGCCAAAGGTTTGATGAATATTTGGATGTTTCACTACATATATTTTATAAAACATGATTATGATATTCCTGACAGCTACAGTAACACTTAAGATTGTTTGCTTGTTACATTACAGGGGGAACATAATCTGAAATTTGTCAAAACGCTTATTTTGATCGGTGGTTTCCTTCTGGTTTTTTGTTTTGTTTGAAAATGAAGGCTGATGTTGCGAGAACTATAGTTATAACAGCATGCAAGTCGGTGTGGCAGAAATATCAGTGTGTGATTTAGTTGTTGATGGGGCTGTTAAAGTGACGCTGTGAATAGTAGCTCGGCCAGACTTTATACTTGCAAATTTGTATACCTGTTTGGTGATCCTGACCCAGTTTGAAGATCACAAGGGTGTCAGAAAATGAAGACAGCACATTGTGATTTTTCTGCATATGTTCATATCCAATCATTGTTTGTTTGTGTTTTATGTTGTGAATGGGGTGGGTGTGGAAGGGGGAAGGGACTGTGGGGGATGTCCATGGGTGCTGAGGATAGGGGGTGTGGGTTGCTGTGGAAAGGACTGTGAAGACGGTTGATTACATTACTGGGCAGTGGTGAAAGTAGCTGTGCTTCATTTTAGCAGGCCATCACACTACTGCGGACAAAATCTGGATTGGGGAAGAGGCTGAGGTAGCTTGTGCTCAAGGCATTCATTTTGCTTATTGCTACTACATGGAGGTCTTTTTCATGTTGTATATGCCTCTAGTTTTGTGTTAGTGGGCTGTTCTCTAATGGAAAAGTAGCACGGTAAAATATATTATCATTTTGTTGTTTATATTGACATTGTGCTGTTCATCTGTGTGAATTGAGCATATAAGAGTATACACTTTAAAGTGTGTGTCATTTGTGTATCAGTTACTAATTAGTGAGGACACTGTTTGTCTCATTTGTTTGATTGCTAACATTTTTATGGGTGACTAGCTCACAACTTTTGACACTTGACTTCCTATTTCTCCTACCATTATGCTTACACATTATCCAAAATCTTGTTGGTTAGTTAAATACATAACAACAACAATGTGTGTTTTAAATTAATTCAGCATTCTGTTTTTCTAGAACAAATACGCAAGACGTAAATATAATGATAACATTATTTCTCTGTCAGTTGTATCCATGCTTGACATAGCATTTAGTTTGTTAGGCAAGTGCGCTGATTGGCCTCAAACAGGTCCATGACATGTTGACATTGATAATTGTTGTCGTTGATTGTAATTTTCACATCTAGGTCTATGATCACTGTGATTGTTATTGTTGAAGATGATTTGTCCATAAATGGCCATGTTATCTGAAATTTTCTATGATAATATAAACTTGTGTTTGTTTGTTTTGTGTGTGTATGTAGCTGTAATGATTGTGTTACATTGCCAAGCCATTGAGGTCAGAGTGGTTTTTGTGTGTATGTATCGATAATGATTGTTTACATTACAAAGCCATTGAAGTCAAAGTGACGTGTTGTGAAACCACAGATGTCGCTGTATCCGTTTTTAGATGCTTGGTATTCTGCAAACTTGCTTTTGAATCCCATCTTGTGTATGAGGAAAGAGTCACACATATCAAAGTAAATTCTTGGGAGCAACTGTTCAGGGCACTAATGTCTCCAGTTGAAAATATTCAGGAGTGCATGCAGTTAGTACATGGAAGCCAGAACTCCTACAAAGTGAGCTGGGTTCCAGTATCTGAATACCATACTCGCAACCACACAAAAAAATATTTTCCCCCCCCCCCCCCCCCCCCCCCCCCCATCACATCCATGCACAGAAAAATGCAAAACTGTACCACCTCAAGGGAGGTCACTGAGGTAAAGCTATGCATATGGTTAATTTGTGTGAAATGGAAGGTGTTAGCACCACAAAGAGATTATGATGATGGTATGCAAACCGAAGGTATGCAGTGGTGACCTCTATTAGATGGTGTGCATATCTAGAGTTACCAGACTTTGTTCCTTATGGGCACTGCAGATGTCATATTTTTTGTTTTTAATTCCAGCCTGTTTCAGTGAAAAAGATCTTCAGACACAGCATCATACATCCTCCATGCACCTTTGAGTTTTATAGATTGTGTCTTTTATACAGTCTGTTACATGGTAGGAACGTTTCTGGGCCCATATGTCTGAATAGCATTTATGTTATACATGGTGACAACATGAAATAAACTGGCATGTATGGAGCACAGTTAGAGTATCCAGCCGGTCAAAATGTATTTAAAGTTACAGACTAATCTTTTAACAATTAGCATTTATGTTATGCATGGTGACAACATGAAATAAATTGGCATGTATGGAGCACAGTTAGGAGTATCCAGCCGGTCAAAATGTATTTAAAGTTACAGACTAATCTTTTAACAGTTAAGCAGCCCATTTAAATGCTGGATAATAATGGCAGCTTTGATGTTGCTGTTACTGACAGAGCCTACTACCAGTACTCGTGAGGAGAAAATTAATGCTTGTGTGGACTAACAGTAACACCATCCTGCATACAATCAGAAACCACAAATTATTCAAGAAAATAAACTGGGATTCGTGCATCAAGACACATAGTCAACACTGACAGTGAAGAGGGGGCAGGAAGATCTCGAGTGGGAAGGGGTCTTTGAGTCACTGACCACTGCTATTTATTGAAGTGAACTTTCACTCTTTGAAGCTGTTGTCATGTAGTGTCCAATCGGCTTTGAGTTTCTGACATCAGGTGTGTTGTATTGTTGGTAAAACAGTGGAATTTCCTGATGTAAAACTAAACAAGCAAGTAGCTGTTTTACAGCCTTTTGATGACTGATACATGTGGAAGCAGAGCTGGACTATGTACTCATTAGCAAATTGGGATTAGGGGCTGTCCACATTTAACTTTATTTGCTCATCATGCATATGAGCCCTGATCAGCAGCAGGTCTGAATAACTTGGTGCTGTGGTTTCTGTATCACACAAGCCTAGCCGTAACTGCACAATGTTGAAAATGTTGACAGCAACTGATTAGCTTTGGTTCATACAGTAGCCATACATCATACCTTAGAAAATCTGGTTTCTGTTAATGCTGTCATTAACAAACACACTCAGAACTTTTGTTCTTATTTTTGAGTGGATTATATATATATGTAACTCCGTAGGAAAGTTAAATATGCAATAGTTTTTAATGATGTTGGTCATGCTAAATCTGCAGTATACCCAAAATACATATATCCTATTCTTTAGGCATTTGTTGTGAGGTTACCAGTGCATTGATCAAACAAGTTTGAGAAGTGATAAATACTAAAGAAATAAACAACAAAGAAAGGGGGTGAGTCTGGTTAACTGCCTTTGCTTATAAGTTATAGTGTGTGACATCACTCGAGCACTGTTAATGATAGAGCTTGATCGACAGCACGCACACAACAAGGAATAGTTGTCAAAGGCCAGGTGACAGTTGTTAGAGATCTGGTGACAGTTAAGATAATTCATCTCATTGTTCTTGACATTTATTGTAATGCCGAGTGAAAAGAAGCTAGATCTCACTGGAGGTGACTGCACAGTATTAACAGTATCATTATTGTTGAGAGTTACCCTAGGTGATTCAGGACTGGGTTGTCTTTGGGTGATGTCTTTTGAGTGCTAATTAACTCCCTTGTTTGTTGACTGTTTTTGAGATTCGTCATAGGCCAGTTGGTAAGTACCATGGGGGATTCAGGTCTCTGTTCTTGGTATTTATCGTAAACCAGGTGATAGTTATCACAGGTGGTTCAGGTCTTGGTTCTTGACATTTATCGTTGACCAGGTGATAGTTATCACAGGTGATTCAGGTCTCTGTTCTTGACGTTTGTCATAGACCAAGTAATAGTTATCATAGGTGATTCAGGTCTCAGTTCTTGACATTTGTTGTTTACCAGATGAAAGTTATCACAGGTGATTCAATCTCTGTTCTCAACATGTATTGTTGACCAGGTGATAGTTATCGTGTGAGTGATCCAGGTCTCTATTCTTGACTTTTATTGTTGACCAGGTGATATTTATCATGGGTGATTCAGGTCTCTGTTCTTGACCTTCATCATAGACCAGGTGGTAGTTATCACGGGTGATTCAGGTCTCTTCTTGATATTTATCATAGACCATGTAATAGCTATTGTAGATGATTGACGTCTCTGTTCTTTAAAGTTATTGTTGACCAGGTGATAGTTATCATGGGTGATTCAGGTCTCTGTTCTTGACCTTTATCATAGACCTGGTGGTAGTTATCACAGGTGATTCAGGTCTCTGTTCTTGACATTTACTGATGACCAGGTAATAGTTATGAATTATGGATGATTCAGGCCTCTGTTCTTGTGGATTAAGTGGAATAATTGTGAGTGATAGATGAAAGCTGATGGTGAGAACTCTGACTTTAGGTAGCACTGAAGGGATGAAAGAGTGAACTGGTGCCATGATACTGTTTCCACACCTTTTGACTGGTGTTAGCTGTATGGCAGTCTAACACCTGTATGTGGTGTGTGTGTGTGTATGTGTGTGTGTGTGTGTGTGTGTGTGTGTGTGTGTGTGTGTGTGTGTGTGTGTGTGTGTGCATGCTTTGGTTGGTAGTATCTGTCAGGTAATCCTAATAGATGTGCATTGTCTGGTGATGCAGGCTGTCTTGTTAAATTTGCAGTGTGTAGACTATATAGTGCATTGGGCTATACCCAAAAAAGCACAGTGATGATTGAGTCACCACTCTGCTTTTAAAACCGCATTTTTTTGGAACAAACCTTGCCTTTTCTATTTCCATGTAACTGGATCCTTCACTGAGGACCACACCCCGCTGTTAAGGCCAGTTTTGCTTGGTTTCTATAATGATCTTAATAAAAGACTGTCACTGCGTGATGTAACTCATGGTCCTAGTATGCACTGTGTGGACTCTAATGCCGGGTGAAAACTGGTACAGAGTGAAAATAAAGTAGATGTCACCATTTTTTTTTTTTTTTTTTAACAGACATTGAGTAATGACCAAAAATAGTGTACTGTGTAAATTATGACCCAGGAAATCAAAGACTTGATTTTGCTCCACTTTTCACTTTCGTGGATAGGCTGCATGCACTGATGTGCAGAACTGTGACCATAGATACATAGGTGCCTTTGAGAAACTCAGCAGGTTGTAGCTCTTGCCACTGGAATCAACAGCAGAAATCTACTGATTCAGTCTGTCTTAGTTGCTGCAGTGGATGTGTCCCACAGTGTCATGTTGTCACATGATGAGCAGCTGTGTATCTATACAGGTCTACTACTCTAAAATCAAAAAGATTATACGTAAGTACAGAAATCCCATGTATTGTCATTGTGTCAAAACAAAACAAACAAAAAAAACATGCCAGAAACCCAGTTACACCCTGAGGTTATTATTGTTAATTTTTATATATATTTTTATCCTAACATGCCCTTGAGTTGCTGCCTGTTGACTGTTGTTGGGTGTCTTCTGGTTACATTTTGACATTTTATGGGGTGGCTGTGAAGGGGTTATGTTATCTGAGTACATTTAGTCTTAAGCCCGTTCTTAACTGGGCGAATGTTTGTTTGCCCGAACATGCTTCGGACACTTCGACGAACTATGATTTGTTTCTTAATTGAACTTTTAGTTTGCCGAATATGGTTCGGACAGTCCAAACTTTACTTCGTTCTCAACTGGCTTGTAATGAGATGCAAGCTTCAGCCTGAACTTGTGGCAGATGCACAGCAGACAGCATGATTGAAAATGTAGGCTAAAGTCAAGTCAACATACTTTAATCATCCCTCACAGGGTAATTCAACTAACTACTATCTCATTTTGGGTCTCCGAGACAAGGCTGCGCCTCCCACAAGTCAACAAATAACAAATTCCCTCCAAAGCAAGTGAAGAACCTAGCGACACCATCATCCATTTTGATTTTTGATTTTTCTTCATCCACAGGAGAGCTCTGCTCTCAGCCAATCAGAGGCAACGATGTCCAGTAGGGCGACTGTTCCCAGAACATGTTGAGCGAAGCTTTTTGGACCCCGAATATAGCTTTGACGAATACTTCCAACTAGGTTCGCGAAGAAAAGTTGGCCCAATTAAGAACCAACTAGCTTCACTGAATACTTCCATCTAGGTTCGCGAAGAAACATTCGCCCAATTAAGAACGGGCTTTAGACACATCTTTGTGTCATTCTCTTGTGTGGTTGAGAGAGGCTCGTATTATTCTACAATTTGGCACTATGTGTCTGTTTCTGGTATGGCTGTAAAAGGGTGTCTTATTCAACATTCTAACACATCTGAGATCTTTGTGTCTGTCTGTGGCAATAGCGTGGCTAGAAAAGGGTTGTATTATTCACCACTTTGACACGTCTTTGTGTCTGCCTGTGGCAATAGCGCGGCTAGAAAAGGATTGTATTATTCAACACTTTGACACGTCTTTGTGTCTGTCTGTGACATGGCTGGAAAACGGTTGTAGTAACCTTTGAGACCCGTATCTGTCTCTGGTGTGGTTGAGGAAGAGTATTATGATCTTTCACTTTCGACGCTGTGTATGTCTCTTTAATGAGAAAGGATTTCGTGAACTGATATTTTTCCACTGTATATGGTTGTCTCTTGCCTGACTGAGAGAGGGTGGTGGTTGCTTCTGCACAAAACTTCCCAGCTATTTATAAAGATGTTAGTGTTTTTTTACAGTGTGTGTGTGTGTGTGTGTGTGTGTGTGTGTGTGTGTGTGTGTGTGTGTGTGTGTGTGTGTGTTTCGCCAAAGTCTGTGTGACTGACTGGAAATGTTATGTCTCTGTATCCAGCATGTGGTATGTTCACCAGAACTATCCTATCACTGCACCAGCAGAATATCTGTCTCCGAGTCAAAGTCTGTAGAAAATACATATCATGGATGCATGTGGACATGCCAGAAACTGGAAAACCAGTAGTTTGAGCTGGTTTCCAGCATCCATTTGTGAGCACGTCTTTCAAGTCCCTGAAATAGCGTCTTTTATTATCAAACCTTCCCCCAAGAAATGATTTGGGCAGTGGGGTGGAGTTGTGTGTGTGTGAAGGGGGGTGGGGGTGTTAGAATTACCTTGTCTCTATCTTGCCATCTGTCCATGTGTCCAAGTTTTTGTTTAGTTATGATGTCTTCTGAACAGCTGAACTTTTTGTATTTGGTCCGTGTTCTTGTGGAAAAATCTTCATGCCCAAGTCTTGCATCATACATGTAGCCCTGCTGTATAGTGTATGTAATCAAAGTGGGGTGCTTTGCAAAATGCTGTGTATGCCTTATATATGCATGATGGATTTTGTTGTAAATGTACAGATAGACGCACCCAGTTCATGGTCTCATTTGTCATGGATGTCATTAAAAAACAAAATTTTAAAAACATTGTATGATTTTTACACTGTAAAAAAAACCATGTAAAAATGGAAGAAGTATACACTATGTATTTCCGTTAGACAAATATTGCTAATGGCCGAACTTTAAAAAAGAAAAGAAAATGAGCAGATTATATACTCAATTTACTAATCAATGAAAAATAAAAGTGAAAAGAACTCTGTACGGTTGTCTATTTTCGTATGTACAATGGATGCATGTATATTGGTAGATATTTTTCTGTGTACAGTTGATACGTGTATACCGGTTTATGTTATCAACCATATCTATTCCTCTGTGGTCACGGACTGAATAGCTGTGAAATGCAAGGAGGAAAAAATGCACATTTTTCTTCTTTAAGCAATCACAGTCATGTGGATGGCATTCTTTTACGCAAGAGGATTTGGAGAACAAGGGGCTTGGGGATGGGATGGAGGGAAATAATTGGGGGTGGGGGGTGGGGGGTATTGTAAGTTTGGCATCTTGGCTGTGAAGGGATGGGTAGGGTACTGGACCAGGCAAGTACGCATTGTGAGTATGAGTGAAAGTTTTCGTGGCCTTTGGGATGAGGATGACGAACAGGTGTGATGACAGTTGCAACTGGCCTGAACAGCACAAGAAGCAGCCTAATAGGTAATAATAATAGACATTTCTATGGCGCGTGATCCCTAGCAAGATCTAGGGCACAATGCGCCGTACAAAAAGCTGCAGAAAAATGTATAAAACACATGCGGGGGGGGGGGGGGGGGGGGGGGGGACAAGGTTTCAGGCCATACGACCGCCAGCCACGCAAGAATTTACATACAGCAATTACAGTAAATAAACCAGAATTGTCAGTAACCAAACATGACCAAACTCTGATTTGAGTACACATGTATGATACAAGTAGATATACTGCAAATACAAAAATGTACAGCGGGATATTGCACACACACACACACACACACACACACACACACACACACACACACACACACACACACACACACACACACACACAGATGGTGGGGGGAGGGGGGGGGGGGGGGGCGTATTATATGCAGATTTGAAGAGATGAGTTTTTAAGGCTTGCTTGAAAGAAGATAGTGACGAACATCATACGGTAACGAGTTCCACTGTGTCGGGCCCGTGAAAGAAAAAGCTCGTTGTCCAAAGGTCTTTGTTTTTGTGAAAGGTATGCGGAAGGTTCTGGTGTCAGAAATGGAGATAATAGTGCCCAGTCAGCCGAGACTGGTGACAGCAAGAGACTGGTTTGAACCAGAGGAAGTGCAAGCACTGGTTAACCCATGTAGGTGATTGCCTGTGGAGTGAATTATCATTTACATGGTATTCACACCCGGGTTTATGTGGTATTCACACCCGGTTTTATGTGGTATTCACACCCGGTTAACTGTGAGGTTGACGTGGATTACAAAGATATAAAGCGGTGTCTCAGCAGTAGTCTTGTCACGCCCGTCCCTAATAAGCCTTACGGTTTCTGTGGACGTTAAGCACCATGTTTACTTACTTACTAGTCTTGTCACGAAAGAACTGGCATGAACATGTGTACCTTTCAGATTTCTACTTCTTTGTGTGGATTGCTGTCATTGATCTTGGTCACAAAGTCAGCACATCCTTAAAAAAATAAGAGTTGGCCCCGCAGTCAGCATGTATTTAGAATGCCATGCCCTAGCAAGACAACAGCAGAAAAATGAACAGACCCCCACCCCCACCCCCCACCCCCACCAAAAAAAAAAGAAAAAAAAAAGGATATCATAAATTTAACGTTTTATAATTTCTTTTTATGAACAATTATTTTAAAAATCTAAAATTAGATAAGATCTAATTATTAGAGTCAGCTGTCCCAAAGCTGCCCCAGGACCAGCGTTGCTCTATAGAGTACTGAGGAAAACAGTGACAGTTTAGGATTTCTGAAATGGTCAGCTTTCATCTCTGCCGTTTAGTTGTGGAGGAACAGTCAGCCAGTGCCACTCTAGTACTTTATCAGTGAAAGACGTGGATTTCTATACGCATCGAAGCACACCTGATGTTGATCTTACGATGATACTCTCACATTCTGTGCAGATTGTTTACGAAGAAAATGTTACCACAGACGTGTACATTTTGCTTCTTCTGCTGCTGTGTCCATTCTTTAGAGGACACTCAGAGCATGTGCATTTATAACAGTACAAAATGTATCGATGCTTCGTCTATGTTCGTTGGTTCAGTACGTGACTAGTATTGAATGTGCAAACGATGCTGGAAATGTTTTGAGAGATGGTGGGCATGTGTGTTTAGGACGTATCGAATGTTCACAGCATCGTGTGTGTGTGTGTGTGTGTGTGTGTGTGTGTGTGTGTGTGTGTGTGTGCGTGTGTGTGTGCGTGTGTGTGTGTGTGTGTGTGTGTGTGTGTGTGTGTGTGTGTGTGTGTGTGTGTGTGTGTGTGTTGTAAGTATTATAAGACTTTTAATATCGGAATAAATTACTGAATTTGAGAGAACCGAGTTTATTGTGAGAATGTTTTGATGGATTTCTCTCTGTGTCTGTGTCTGTCTCTGTGTCTGTCTTTGTGTCTGTCTCTGTCTCTGTCTCTCTCTCTCTGTCTCTCTCTCTCTCTCTCTCACACACACACACACACACACACACACACACACACACACACACACACACACACACAAGCACACGCGCGCGCGCACACACGCACACACGCAAACTCCAAGCATTGGTTTACGACATCCTTCCTTTGGAGGAAGGTGCCGGAAAGCGATGCTCGGAGTGTGGCACGCACGCACACTCGCGCGCGCGCGCAGGCACACACGCACATAGGCATACAGTGACAGTAGGAATACAATGGCAAAAGTTGAACAAAGAAAGGAACCCGTGCAGCTGGCGTGGCAGAGGCTATAGTGAGGCACTCTGAACGCAATGCTCAATGCGGCTTTCTGTCCGAGGCCCATGACAATGGTTTCACTTCAACTCTTCTGGCAGTAACGAGACCACAGGCGCGTGACAAAAAGACTCCCAAACACATGTTTTCCGGCAGACGATGCAACTTACAAATATGATCTCCCTCTCGTTTCCGTAACCCCTGTCTTCCCGCCCCTCCGTTACTGGCGGTCGTTGCCACAACTATGTCGATGTGTCGCTGCGGTTGCAGATATTTGTTTGCAGCTGCAAAGCATGCAATTTGCATTGACCACTTTATTTTTGAAACTGCTGAAACGGGGGACTCGTTGCTGCACTCTTGTTTATGCAGCCGTAAAACTCTTTGAAACTTGCAACTGCAAAACAACAAGAAGTCTCCTCTTCTCCAGCAGCAAAAACAGGACGCATTTTTGTCGTTGCAATGTTTGTTTTGTCGCTGCAAAACTGGCTACCGTGTTTCCAGCTGTTAAAAGTCAAGTTGTCGCTGTAAAATGTTCTTTTGCAGCAGCTGCAAATCTGTGTTTTGGGGCTGAAATTGCACACTCGGTAGCGACAAACGTTTACAGGTGCAACACTCGACTGGTGGCCCCCACTCCCCAAGCCTCGCTTTCCAGCCGCACCATTACGTCGTAAAGAGACCGGATGCCTGGAGTTTTGCACAGCCCCCTCTCTGTCACCAGTGTTAGTGTAATTTGTGTGTCACCTTGCCTTGGGGTTCACTGCGTTGAAGCAGCCTGGTGGACAACACAGGTCTCGACAGGTCAAACACCTGTGTGTGTGTGTGTGTGTGTGTGTGTGTGTGTGTGTGTGTGTGTGTGTGCGTGCGTGTGCATGCGTGTGCGTGTGTGTGTGCGTGCGTGTATGTGTTTGTGTGAGAGCGCGCGCGCGTGCGTGCGTGTGTGTGTGTGTGTGTGTGTGTGTGAGTGCGTGCGTGCGCGTGTGTCCGGGCGCGTGTATGCGTTCGGGCGTACGTCTTATGAGTGTGTATGTGTACGTGCGTGCATCAGTGCGCTATGCTAGTGTCTGTGTGTGTGCAGCGTGTTTGTGTGCGTGCGTGCGTGCGTGTGTGTGGATGTGTGGTATCTGATCAGGTCGCAGTCACTGTCAATAGAAGCCGGGTTGCTTCCGGGCTGCAAAATGTTTTGCAGAGAAGTCCACATTTTGCAGCGACAATTGTATTTTCCCAGTTGCAAAACTGGGGACCATTTTGCAGCAGCAAAATCACTTTGCAGTGATTAAACTAGCACACGCTTTTCAGTCACTGCAGCGACAATTATTTACAGCTGCAATAGGATACATGCTTTAGACTGACATCTAAGATCGCTTTTGCTACAAGATGTGCCGCTGCACCCCCCCCCCCAAAAAAAAAGGAAAAAAAAAAAAAAAAGGAAAAAAAAAAGGAAAAAAGAGAATGAAAGAAAATAGGGCCCTCGAGCAACACACACACACACACACACACACACACACACACACACACACACACACACACACACACACACACACACACACACACACACACACACACACATGGGAAAGGGGTGGGGGTGGGGTGAGGGAGTACCTGCGGCAAAGCGTTACTTTGGTCACAAAAACAAAACAAAACAAGCTTTTTTGTTGTTGCAACTGCTAAAATGTAGTCTGTTGTTGAAAATGCACATTAATTTTTCAACACGCAAATCTGCGTTCGCAAATCGATGACCTGCGTTTGCGGCAGCTGCAAACACGCACTCTGCAACGGGCACGAGAGTTTTGCACGTGCAGCTCTCAACTTCAGCGTATCAGCCATAGCGATAGCGATAGCCACACTGTATGATGTATCATAATGCCGTAGGGGGGACGATTTGGGATCCTACACCGGTGACGTGTTTGCATGGGTTTGATCACCATAATATTATCTGCTCAATCTGCACCCCCCCCCCCCCCAACTCCCACCCGTCCCCCCCACCCCCCGCCGCCTCGACGACCGTGGACCAACAACTTGAACTTGGAGTAACCTAGCGTTACATCAGGACGGAAGGAAGACATGCGCGGTTATGTAGGTTGGGCTTACAGTTGCTTCGGTTTCCCAAGTACAGTGCCGGCGTGTAGTGTGGGGAGGTAGCGTGTAGCTTAGCCACACGAAGTCAAGCCCTATCTAGTTTGTGTGCGATGTCATTTCCGCCGTCACACACCTGAGTCGTCGCTGCCAAGCGTACAGGACACGTTTCGGCAGGTAAGGGTGCGTGTACGTTTTTAGCACCTTATCAATGCAGCCAGCTTGTAGCCTAGTTTGGTATAAAACATAAACACACTCACAGGCGCTACTCTGAATGGACAAGGTCTGGTGTAGGGCTGTTAACTTGCACTTTCAGTGGCGCTGCTAAAACCCACATAGCGGGACTACGGTTGAACACCGGCCTTGCGGAACTGACCGTGAATGATAGGCCAGGGACAATGGCAGACAGGTAATGTAAACACGGCGATGTGGACAAAACCGTCAGCGGTGCACACAGCGTACTAAGCTTTTAATGGCAACCATTTTTAGGCCGAGCGGGCGGGTGACGAGAAGGACTGACGTCACTAACGGATTAAATCCTGCTTTGAAAGCACTGTACTGAGTACCCACCGAAAGGGATCAAAATAGTGAAGCAGAACTTTAGAGTTGAGGCGAGGGCTTCATTCACGGTCTTCCAAGCCGCACTAGAGATATACACACCGCTGACCGATGAATCTGTGTTGAATGAAGATCGTTAGCTGCTCAGGGTATGACTCTTACTGTAGCCTTTAACCAGAGATACTACAGTGTCTCTGCTTTAACCTATAGCCTATAATAGCCTATTGTACACCCGTTCGGGGCTCACTGTAGTCGTTCAGGATAACTACAATTGGTTTCAGTAAGTAAGTAAACATGGTGCTTAACATCCACAGAAACCATAAGGGTTATTGTGGATGGAGAGAAGGGGGGGAGGGGTATGGAGGTGGGGGGGTGGGGGGGGGGGGGCAGGGAGAGGGAGATTATATATACCTATCGCTACACTGTCACCACAGCCGGGAATGACTTCTGCATTAAGGTGGGCAGCGATGAGAGCCATTT
>OY757547.1:7353276-7365312 GCA_963584105.1 Alviniconcha strummeri | reverse complement strand
ACTACATTATCCAGGTACATGGCTCCACGGTGACTCCGTGTGTCGCTGGTGGCTGGCAGCGGATACCATGGCAACCAGTGCCTCTGCTCTGGCCATCGTGGTGACGGCGTGCGACAGGTAATTAAGCTTGTGCCGATGGCAGCTTGTGGGGAAAGGTTTCACCCGCCTTTGAAGAACTGGTGTCTTGATCCTCTGTCTGTCTGTCTGTCTGTCTGTCTGTCTGTGTCTCTGTCTCTGTGTCTCTGTCTCTCTCTGTGTCTCTGTCTGTCTCTCTCCTCTCTGTCTGTCTGTCTGTCTGTTGTCTGTCTCTGTCTCTGTCTGTCTCTGTCTGTCTGTCTCTGTCTGTCTCGGGGTGTCTGTCTGTCTGTCTGTCTCTCTAGCGTGCAAGGCATCATTGCTTTCTCAGTGCTGTGTATGCGTCACGGCGAATCCGGTTTTGACCTTAAAGTTTTAATCTATCTTCCGTGTTACAAGTGTGTTAGTGACTTTTTTTTTTTCTTTGTTCGGTTTAAGCAAAGTTTATTAATGCAAGCATACCAACAGACAATAACAGAATAGTTTTTGGAGAGTCAAACAAGTAAACTTATACAGACGCCCAAAATGACAAGTATATGATATGCCGGTGGGTAGGCTAACACTTGATTTTCAAACGAGAGAGAGAGAGAGAGAGAGAGAGAGAGAGAGAGAGAGAGAGAGAGAGAGAGAGAGAGAGAGAGAGAGAGAGGGGGGGTATGTTTGGTGTCAGTTCTTTACTACTGCTTGTTATCATGATCAAGATCTGTCGCCGTTCTAGTCACCTGACCTTGACCTCTGTGCCCCAGGTTCATCTACTTGGTGTGCTGGCGCTTCGTCAAGGAGGGAGGCAAGTATGTCACGTGCTGCGCCCTCATGGCCTTGGCCTGGCTGCTGGCCTTGGCCCTGACCTTGACCTTGACCTTGGTGGAGGCGGGGGCGGAGACGGAGGAAGGCCGGAGCGGGGTGCAGGCGGACGGGCAGTGCCTCTGGGAGCCGGAGAAGATGCGACGGATGCTGGTGGCCCGACTGCTGACGTACGCGGTGGGGGCGGGGCTGGGGGCGGGCCTGAGCTTAGCGCTGGTCACTCTGCCCTGTCTGGGCATGGGCCACCTGCTGCGGGACGAGGAGGACGAGCTCGCTCCTGGGCGACAAGCAGGGACCGGGGCCTGCAGCAGCCCGGCACAGAGCTGCCTCCAAACAAGGCGAGGACGAGGAGGACTTCCCGCGGTTCCTCATCATCCGAAAGACGGACAGGCTGGAGGAGAGAGAGCGCTGGAAATGGCAGGTAGGGCGTCCCGTTCGTCAGTCCGTGGGTTAAGCAGGAAGAGAGGGCAGAGGAGGGCGTGGGGGGGGGGGAGAGGAGAGGAAGGAAGGGCAGAGGATGGGAGGGGAGAGGAAGGGAGGGCAGAGGAGGGGAGGGAAGAAGGGAGGAAGGAGGAAGGGAGGGCAGAGGAGGGGAGGAGAGAGGAAGGGAAGGCAGCGGAGGGAAGGGGAGAGGAAGGAAGGGCAGAGGAGGGGAGGGAAGAAGGGAGGAAGGAGGAAGGGAGGGCAGAGGAGGGGAGGGAAGAAGGGAGGAAGGAGGAAGGGAGGGCAGAGGAGGGGAGGAGAGAGGAAGGGAGGGCAGAGCAGGGGGGGCGGGGGGGGGGGGGGGAGAGAGAGAGGAACGGATCCTGGACGTAGTAATACCCCAGTTTCAACGTCCTGATATCCCGGTTTCCGCTTCCTAATATCTCGGTTTTCACGTCCTAATATCCCGGTTTCCACGTTCTAATCCCTCGGTTTCCACATCCTAATCCCCTGGTTTTCACGCGCAGGTGGTGTCGCTGCTGACGGTGTCGCTGGCGTGGGTGTTGCTGTGGTTTCCCTCGCACCTCTTCGCTTTCTCCGACCTGCTGGGTCTGGACTGGCGCATCCCGCGCGGTGCCGTCGTGGCCTGCGTCATCATGGGCTACGCTCACGCCGCCCTCCTGCCCCTTCTCTGGCTGCTGCACCAGCCCCTCCGCGTCGCCATGGCAGCACTCATGCTCTGCCGCTGTTGCCGTGGAAACGACGAGGACCTAGAAGAGTCCGTGGAGTTTCAGGACGTCGGACCTTACAGACATGCCGAGGTCACCGGCTGACAGTGGAGGTCATCAGCTGCCCGCTTAGCTGTTGTTTTTCTGAAAGTAGTTTTGTGTGTGAAGCATCTGTGTTCTGTGTGGAGGAGACCCTGCTTGCGTGGGAGCCTGCTTGGTGCTGCGAATGAGGATGGGAGAGCATCATCCTATAGCCGGTGTCCCAGCCTGTAGCCACAGTGACCCAGCCTATAGCTACAGTGTCCCAGCCTATAGCCACAGTGTCCCAGCCTATAGCCGCAGTGTCCCAGCCTGTAGCCACAGTGTTTAAGCCTAAAGCCGCAGTGTCCCAGTACTGGGGTCTGTCGCTAAACTGACCAAAGCAGACAGAAGAAGGGACGTAATTACATACTATCCCTGCGATGCAAAACGGATGTCTGGCAACGAAAATATTGCCTGTATTCTTGCTTCCATTTTCTCTGATGGTGGAGGTCTTCCTATCTTCCCCAGCATCGGGGTACCGCTTGCGGTTCATTCAACTTCATTAGAAAAAATCATCTTCAAATACTAACCGACGTGTAATTTGAACAGGGATTTATCTGAAATTTTGATGACCTCTGTTACACCCGGATATGACCTTCGTGGTTGACTGAGCGTTAGTGTCAGAAATCATTCATCTCTCTCTCTCCCTCTCTTAAACGTTAAACAGCTTTTTATCTGTTCCAACACTCGCGCCACATCTCGATCCAATTCTGTTCAAACGTAGAATATACATTTTTAAAACTAGGTCCTCATTTTCAGGCGCATCCTTTTGGAATGCTATCCCAGCTTAAATAACGTCATGCAACTCACTTACCACCTTCAAAACACAGCTCCACAAATGGTTCAGAAACAGATGGTTGTAAACAGTCAAAAAATAAATTTCTTGGTTTGTAAAGTGTATATACATGCATATATAATCTCCCAGTGTTATTATAAATTGATCGAATTTTGTACTATTCATAATTGTTGATTCTCATTGATTTTCCTCCCATGTTCATATATATGTGTTTAAGTGTTTGTAACTGTTTCAAGGACAGCTTGCCCGACAAGCATTTGTGCCTAAACCTTTATCCTTGCGTAATTAAGTTCAATCAATCAATCATTCAATCAATCAATCAATCAGTCAATCTCTCTCTCCCCCTCTTTTCCTCTTCCCTTTTTCTTTTATAACTGGGCGTTGAATATCAAGAATCAGTCAGTTAATCCCTCTACCAGAAAGACTTCGCCTTCCTCTTGGACTGTCTCTGCACTTTTTTTCTGGCAAGTCACCATCTCTCGTCCGTTCGGCTATGGAAATCGTAACCTATAGTCTGCACTCAGACGTTTCTTGCATATTTTTTTTTAAAGTGTGGAAACCTGTAATATTTTATTATCGTGATATAGTACAAAGGGGTTTGAGATAATTTTTGAGGCTGTTCATATCAACAATCTCACATCTAACTTTGCATAGCACGGATTATGTCCCCTCCCTCTCACCTAGGACTTGAAGACTGACGACAGGACACACACGGCGCAAGGTCGTTCCTGCCTTGGCTATTATTCCATAGAGTCGTTGTGCTCGTCAGTATATATAGGCTGGTCCACTGCATGACCCTCCCTGTCACTCAGGACTTGAAGACTGCCGACAGAACACAGAACGAACTGCGCAAAGTCGTTCTTGCACTGGCTATTATTCAGTAGAGTCGTTGTGTTCGTCTGTATGTAAAATTATAAGCTACTCCTTTGCATGACCCCCCCCCCTCCCCCATCACCTAGGACTTGAAGACTGCCGACAGAATATAGAACGCACTGAGCAAGGTCATTCCTGCCTTGGCTATTATTCTAGAGCCGTTGTGCTTGTCAGTATGTATGGGCTACTCCCTCGCATAGCCCTCCCTGTCACCTAGTACTTGAAGACTGCTGACAGACCTGCCTTGACTATTATTCCATAGAGTCATTGTGCTCGTCAGTAGCCTATACTCCCTTGCATGGCTGTAGTGTGGGCAGCAGAGGTAAGAGCTGTGCGTGCGTGAAAAGGGTACTGGAGTTTCTGCATGGAATGCGCCCATTTAGCTGTGTGTGCGCGGATTGCAACTGTCGTGGAGCATGTACTGCGTGCGCGACAACGAAGTGACTTCATGAATGTAACACGTCACGGCAGCGGGCTGGGAGATCACGTGCTTAGTCTCTGGTGCTGCTTAACACTGCTTTTGCCTCAAGTATATGCAGGCAGACTGGCCTTCCGGGCGCGCCCAGCTCATGGGCACCGACTGATGTGTCCTGATGGCCAGGGTCTGGTCCACATGTTACGAACAGTGCCAATAAAGACGTGTTTATGCCATATACTTTTTCACAAACAGCGGATAGTTTCGCGCAGCTTGTAGACTGCAGCTAGGAACTTGTTTATATCTCTTCATTCGAACAAAGTCCAAAGATATTCTTTGCCGAATCTTGTGAAATAAAACTGATTCTTACTACTGCACTCACGTCGTGAAATTCAGAGGTTGTGAAGCGACATTAGAATAAACTTGACTAGCTTTAGTTACGAGGCAGTTTGGTGGAAACGTGACGTGAACAAACTTGAGCGACGAGCCTTGCTTGCTTTGTCTTCGAGTGTAATGTCTTGTGTGTGTAACGTCTTCGAGTGTAATGTCTTCGTGTGCAATGTCTTCGTGAGTATAACGTTTTCGTGTTGAAGACCTGGGTGTCTCGAAGTGTGCAAGATCGGAGACTGTTTCAACGTTGCTGTCAATTAAACGATTCTGCCCCCCCACCCCCCCCCCCACCCCCAGCCCCCCGTCCCGTTCATGACAGGTGGGGTAACTGCCGATGCAGAAATTACGGCCCCCTTTGGTGTGAATCTATTTATGTCGCAGGTTCTCTTTCAAGCCTCGGTTAATTCAGAATATAGCTTTGTTTGGTTCGTCTGCTGCCTGGAATTCTGCTTTATAAATTTCTGCATTCCTATATTGTATTTTTGAATATGTACTTTCGGTGGAGTTTATGTACCTTGTATTTACACGGATGCCAGGTGAGAGTTTCTGTAGTTCGGGTCTTTGTTGCTGTGTTCATGTGACGTCTTTCAAGCGCAAATTAACTCCCTTTATTTGTGGATTCTGTATTCCTGGTTTACTTTACATATATTTTTTTATGCATACTTTAGATTTGTGCGGGTTGGGGGTGGGGGTGGGGTGTGTGTGTGTGTGTGGATTTTTTTCCTATGTAAAGTGATATGTCCTGAACTGTGAATCAGCCTTTATTTTTGTGACTGGATGGATTGTGTTTCGTCCCGATGCGCGCGCCTGAGCGTTATAAATCCGTTAGTGGCTATTTTCATCTTCGATTCCAACTGCTGCCACGTTTCCATTAGCCAAGCCTGTGGAAAACCAAATCATAGTTTTTGAAACGTCGCAGCGCATCCTTCAGTGCAGACACCAGTAAGACTGAATACGCACGTCTTTGTTCCTTTGCCCATGTTTCAATCACTTTTCTGGAGATTAGATGTGGCAGTTTCGGACCGCCCTGTTATCAGCAGCCTAACGATTGGATAAAAGAGCCTATCTGGTGAATCAGTACTTCCCGAAACCAGACCCGATTTTTGCTAACACAGAGCAGAGTTTATCAACAATATCGTGGCGAGGACCCTTATCATGTTGTTTGACTAGATCAAACACGTTGAATGAGACGGCCTCAGCCCAGTACTAGCGACAGAAAACCACTGAGTAAGTGGTAGACTCCATCAGCATGAAAGAATTCTCTCGGCTGACACACACAGGTGTCAGCTGAAATGAAGGGAAACACGAACTGAGAAGAATTGAAAGAAAGTGCTGTTATTAATTAGCAGTAGCGTTTTGAAACTGAGTGACGTTGTCTACCTAGAGTGCACGACTTTAAAGGAATTAGTCCTCTCATACATGTTTTGTCCAACAGGTAGAAGATTTTGTTTCAACATAGAGTGCACGACTTTAAAGGCACTAGCCCTCTCATACAGGTTTTGTCCAATAGGTAGAAGATTTTGTTTCCACATAGAGTGCACGACTTTAAAGGCACTAGCCCTCTCATACAGGTTTTGTCCAACAGGTAGAAGATTTTGTTTCAACATAGAGTGCATGACTTTCAAGGCACTAGACCTCTCATACAGGTTTTGTTTCAACATAGAATGAACGACTTTAAATGAACTAGCTCTCTCAAAAGGTGTTTTGTCCAACAGGCAGAAGGTTTCGTTTGAACCTAGAGTGCATGACTTTAAAGGAACTAGCCCTCTCAAAACATGAAGACTTTGTTTTAAAATGCTCCCGTGGTTGACAACTTGGTTTCCAAACTTAGTTTCCTTAGAACCGCGTATAGGGACTGTCTGCACACGATAACGGCAACTCTGCAACTAGGTTGCACGTGCCGTCTCTTTTCCATCGGGCACTAAAACTGCGGGCTCATGTCGCTAGAGCAGGCTCAAGGAGGCCCCGGGTAACCTTTTGTGAAAGTCCTTCGGGTTAGACTCCGATAAACCGAGATCTCCCGTGCGTGTTAACAACTTTCTTTTTTCACGTGCCGTCTCGCGATGCTTGGGCACTGCCATGTTTGGCCTTGGTTAAATGAGTTTAGCAGTGTGGTATTGAGTTCATCGAGCTTTCTCACTCGACTATTTTCACGGATGTACCGCTCATAAAACTGGAAGACTCGTTCAACCCGTAGTTCATGGCAGTTCTTTATTCACAATATAATCGCGAGAAAACGACATACGCTGGATAAATATCCTATAGTTTACATCAAAATAAACCAGCATGCACTAAAAGTGTAAGAGTCTTCAGAGTGTTAAGTTGGACACTATACAGAAGTAGAAGCTGTGACGCTTGAGGATGTTTTCTAAAGAGTCCTGCTCACACGCACGCACGCACGCACGCACGCACGCACGCACGCACGCACGCACGCACGCACGCACACACACACACACACACACACATTCGTCTTTTATTGTGAGGCCAGTTCATGGAGAACAGTTAACACGATCACTGTGGCTTTCTGCCCGTACCCCTCCCTCTGCCCGTACCCCCTCTCCGCCCCCTAAAAAAGCAGCCCCTTTCACCCCAAACAAACCCGAGTACGCACGAAACTGAACAGCAATGGAACATGGTATTCGTTTCCACTTCTTACTTCCCCCTCCCCTCCCAAAAAAAAATAAAGAAGAAGAAAAAAAGGCTACCAGGGAAGCCAGTGAAATTGTTCTTACAGCTTCCCGACTGCCCCTTTCAGTCGCCTGGATGGCTACAGTTAAAAGTTGCTGACGCTGTCCTTGACGGCAATCAGCTCTGCTCAGAAGCGGGTGTCGCTGGCCTTTGGGTCGTCGACGTCGACGTTCTTTGCGGCCATACGTTCCAGTTGATGCTGCTTGCGGACCTCAGGCATCATGAAGAGCTCCTCCACCTCCTCCAGGCTCTTGTTCTTTGTCTCCGGCACGAAGATCACAGTGAACAGCAGGCCCAGCACACATATGCCCGTGAAAAAGAAGAACGTGCCTAGTACAAAGAGAGAAACTTACGATAATCACGTACACAAACGTACACCCCTGAACAAAGAAAAAGAAGAACGTTCCTGGTACAAAGAAAAAAATACTTACGATAATCATGTATACAAGCTTGAGAACAGGTCGTGCCCTGCATGCAGATGTCGCGCCAGTGAACGGGTAAAACGTAACTGATAATTAGATAAATGATAACTGCAAGCACACATGCGTTAGAACAGGCCGTGCCTTCTATGCAGACGCCGCACCAGTGAACAGGCAAAAAGTACCTGATAATTAGGTAACTGATAACCATGCACAAAAGCGCGAAAACAGGTCGTGCCTTGAATGGAGATGCCAGTGAACAGGTACAATGTGCCTGATAAGTATAGATAACCATGCACAAAAACATGAGAATGGGTCGGATCATGCCCATCATACAGATGTACACGAACAGGACGATTTCTTTTAATGTGCTTGGTACAACTGCCTTTTGCCGCGCCGTGTACTTACCTTGTGAGCCGGTTTGGCCTAGTGGAAAGGTGTTATGCTGGTAATTAAGCAGAAGGACCTCGGTTCGATTCAGCCTCGGTTCTCCTATTTCTTCAAAAGTTGTGGTTTATGGACACTGTCTTTGTGACTTTGTCCCCCACAGTTTACGAAATATTAAACTGGCTTTCACCGCTGCCCATCGTAATACAGAATCAATCTAGTGCTCACAGTGAAGCGTTAAGTATAGTCTACCTCTTCCCCCACCTCCTGGAATTGCGGTCCCAGCCAGTACCTCTTCTGAGACATTTGGGCGCTAAACAGGTAGGTTTAACCTGCCATACCTACCGTATTTAGTGATGTTCTCCAGCATGGTGAGGAAGGAGAAGGACACGATAAGGTTGAAGCCCCAGTTGAACGTCGCAGCGATGGCGTTGCCCGTCCCCCGCGCCCACATGGGGTAGATCTCGGAGTTGATGGTCCACGGCATTGGGCCCAGCCCTGCAGAAAAGCGGACACTGGTCAGGTTTCAAACTACGATCCGGGCTGCAGCTGAGGATGAAGAGGGCCAGGCCCAACATGGCTAACCACGTGTTGTCCCTGTGGAAGTATCAGCCATTATCACCACCCCCACTACACCTCACCACAACACCACACCCCCACCACACAACACCACGACCCCCACCACGCCACACCAATACCACCATACCACACCACCACCACACCAGTACCACCACACCACTCCACAACCCCCCTACCACACCACTACATCACCACTACCACGACCACCACCGCACCACACCACGACCCCATCACACCAATACCACATCACACCACCACCACACCACTACCACCACACAACCACCCCTACCACACCACTACACCCCCATCACCACCATCCCACCACACCACACAACCAGCACACCACACCACCACCCCTACCCCCTTCAGTACCCCCATGAAAACCACCATCAGTAGCAGTAAAACCACCACTACCCATTACACCCAGCACAAAGTGTGTCGGTCTGACCTGGGGCAAAACCTGAGGACGACGTTTGTGGGTCAGCAACAGAAACACCACCATGACCACCACCACTACCACCACTACCAACACCCCTCTCACACCCCACATACAGTGTGTCGGACTGACCCAGGGCAAAGCTGAGGACACAATCCATGGGTCAGAAACATCATCATGACGACGACCACCACCACCAACCAAGTCCCCTCCCCCCCCCCAACCACCCACCACACAGTGTGTCGGACTGACCCGGAGCAAAGCTCAGGACAAGATCCGCGGGTCAGAAACAGAATCGCCTTCATGACGACGACGACCGCCACCACCACCACCAACAAACCCCTACTCTTACCACCACCCACCACACCCACCACACACTGTCCGACTGACTCGGGGCAAAACTGCGGACGAAGAGGGCCAGGCCCAACACGGCCATCCACGTGTAGTCCGTGAGACAGTAGTACATCCACCGCCACCACCATCACCACCACGCCACCACCAACACCCACCACACCCACCACACAGTATGTCCAACTGACCCGGGGCAAAACTGAGGACGAAGAGGGCCAGGCCCAACACGGCCATCCACGTGTAGTCCGTGGGGCAGTAGCCGTATGTCCACTTCAGGTCCATCCCCGCCGTCGCCGTGAAGTTCTTGGAGCACCTGCCGTAGTCGGCGTACAAGTCCTCGTCGTCGTCCTGAGCCAGGAGACACGTGGCGGCTTCTGGTTGGTTGTCGTCATAGCAATAGCCGCATTCATCGTTTGTGATGCAGTCTTCGCACACCCTACGTACGAGCAGTGAGGGCAGAAAATGAGTGGAGAGTGGAACTGATGCCATATCACAGCTGAAAGTATGAGTGGCTTACTCACTGGAAAATGACTTTAACACCCCCTCTCCCCGCCAAAGCAATAAACAACAAAAATAAAGAAAAATACCCCCACCTCCCTCGAAATAACAACTAATATGCAAAAACAATAGAGGAAATGAAAAGGTAAAGGCCCACCTGTTTGGAGAGGGCCAGTCTGTACTTACGAGTATTTCTGGCACTGGTCGTTGACCAGTGTCCCGTTGCTGTAGACAACTGGCATGGTGCCGTTGACCGCGGGGGAGTACTTGATGGACAGGAAGAACCCGGCAGCCAGAACGGTCAGCGCTATGATCAAACCTGCAACCACAGCAACAGCGATAACCCTGTTTATTATCATGCACACGTCACCTGCACTGCTGCGATAACCCTTACAGCGATGATCAATATGACTGTTTATTGTCATAATCAAAACCTGGTTATTATCATACATCACCTGCACTGCTATGATAACTCGCACCGCGGTGATCAGTATAACAACTGTTTATTGTGATAATCAACACCTGATTATTACCATACATCACCAGCACTGCTACGATAACTCGCACCGCAGTGATCAGTATAAGACCCGCTTTTGTATCATACATCAACACCTGATAATTATCTTACATCATCTGCAATACTACGATAACTCGTACCGCGGTGACCAGTATAACACCTGTTTAGTTTCATACATCAAAACCTGTTTAGTATCATACAATACGTGCACACTTGTATGTGTGTGTGTGTGTGTGTGTGTGTGTGTGTGTGTGTGTGTGTGTGTGTGTGTGTGTGTGTGTGTGTGTGTGTGTGTGTGTGTGTGTGTGTGTGTGTGTGTGTGTGTGTGTGTGTGTGTGTGTGTGTGTGTGTGGTGCCCATTATCATTCATGCAAGACCAGTGGCGGGCCTGCTATTACTACAAAAGCAAAAAGGACATATATGGACTTTACACCATAATACCCAACACACGTTTTACAATAATAACAGCTTGAAACAATTCTTAGAAAGCACCATTTTCTAACCTGAGTTAAACTCACTACCCTGTACAAGCAACTCATGACAAAAATGAGAGAGAGATACATACATACATACACACTCAGAGAGAGAGAGAGAGAGAGAGAGAGAGAGAGAGAGAGAGAGAGAGAGAGAGAGAGAGAGAGAGAGAGAGAGAGGAGAGAGAGAGAGAGAGAGAGAGAGAGAGAGAGAGAGAGAGAGAGAGAGAGAGAGAGAGAGAGAGAAAGTAATTGGTGTTTTACGAGAGAGAGAGAGAGAGAGAGAGAGAGAGAGGAGAGAGAGAGAGAGAGAGAGAGAGAGAGAGAGAGAGAGAGAGAGAGAGAGAGAGAGAGAGAGAGAGAGAGAGAGAGAGCGACAGACAGACAGACAGACTGACAGACAGACAGACAGAGACAGACAGAGACAGAATGAGAGATGGCGAGGGTGTGAGAGAGAGAGAGAGAGGGGGGAGGGAGAGAGAGAGAGAGAGAGAGAGAGAGAATGAGAGGGAGAGAGAGGAGGTAGACAGAGACAGAACGAGAGGTGGGGAGGGAGGGCCTGAGAGGGACAAAGAAAGACAGAAACAAAGACCCAGTGGCAGACGAACTGACGACAGAGACACTGCAAGCGAGACGATGACGTACCAACAAAGCTTGCGATGAGCAGAATCCTGCGGCCCAGTCGCTCCACGGACCAGAAGCCAAACAAGGTGGCGAAGAAGTTGACTGCGAAGGGGACGCACACCAGCCAGATGGCCTGGGGACGGCGGGAACCCCGCCTGCTTCACGATGGTGGCGCTGTAGTAGCTGCACACACATAGACACTCAACGTATAGCTGCAGGCATAAACAGACAGGCTGATTGACAGGCAGACAGACAGACAGACTGACACGCACACACACACATGCACACAAGCTGTAGACATAAATGCACACACACACAGAGCTGTACCCACACACACACTCACTCACTCATTCTCTCTCTCTCTCTCTCTCTCTCTCTCTCTCTCTCTCTCTCTCTTCTCTCTCTCTCTCTCTCTCTCCTCTCTCTCTCTCTAGAAAAAAACACACCATATGTTTGCATTAAAAAGGTTTTTTTGGGTG
>OY757547.1:7350817-7353076 GCA_963584105.1 Alviniconcha strummeri | reverse complement strand
GCTCAACATGTTCTGGAACATTCGCCTATTGGACGATCATTGCCTCTGATTGGCTGAGAGCAGAGCTCTCCTGTAAATGGAGAAAAAACAAAAATAAAAATGGATGACGGTGTCGCTAGGTTCTTCACTCGCTTCGAAGGGAATTTGTTTATTTGTTGACTTGTGTTGACTTGTGGAAGGCGCAGCCTTGTCTCGGAAGACCCAGAATGAGATAGTAGTTAGTTGAATTACCCTGTGAGGGATGATTAAAGTATACTGACTTGACTGACTTGACTTTAGCCTACATTTTCGATCATGCTGTCTGCTGCGCGTCTGCCGCAAGTTCGGGCCGAAGCTTGCATCTCATTACAAGCCAGTTGAGAATGAAGTAAAGTCTGGACTGTCCGAACCATATTCGGCGAACTAAATGTTCAATTAAGAAACGAATCATAGTTCGTCGAAGTGTCGGAAGTATGTTCGGGCGAACAAACATTCGCCCAGTTAAGAACGGGCTTTTACTCAGGTAAGGCAACCCGAATTTCCCGCGAAGGACAAAGAAGTACTAAAAAAAGAAAGAAACGGGTTAAGCACGACTGACTGTGGTTAGTGCAAGGATGGGTAACTGTGACGTGTAGGCTTTGCACCGACCCGAGATTTCTCCAGAGTCACTCTACAAAAAGGCCTTCAGATGAGACTATAAACCAAGGTACCACCGTGTGTATACACGTGCAAAAAAGATCCCATACGTACTTAAGATCTTGCTGTCCATGTTAGGCTTGGTGGATTATGGAAACACACGAACATAACCCAATGCATAAAAGTGTCAAAATCGTCAAATTGTTACTGTTGGACACTGATATGGACGTTGACGACGACGACAATGAAGAAGAAGAAGAAGAAGAAGAAGAAGAAGAAGAAGAAGAAGAAGAAGAGTTTCATTTTCGGGCAGGTCACTTGTTTTGCTTTTTGCACTGGCCTCACGCAGAGAGCGGTTTCTCCTTTTGCGTTGTTTTACACATACATGCATTCCTACAAATATAAATTGTACACACACACACACACACACACACACACACACACACACACACACACACACACACACACACACACACACACACACGCACGCCACGCACGCACGCACGGGCATGCACACACACACACACACACACACACACACACACACACACACACACACACACGCACACACGCACACACACACCAAGAGACACACGTACATAGGCCTACACACTCTCGAACGCGCGCATACGTATTCTCTTCTCTCTCTCTCCCCCCCCCACCCCCACCCCAGCTGATTTCACAACGGTGTGACAACAAGAGCTGGCATTCAGTGTGTAGTCTCTGCACCTGGAGATGGATGTATATCCCGTCAGTCATGAATAGATAAAACTGTCCGCCACCCACAACGCTATCTGGTCAGGGAAATAGCGGACCTGATAGTCTTCATGGGGACTAGCGGTCTCTTAACAGCTTGGTTTAGCACACTGAGATTCCATTCTCTGCAATCTGACTTATCGAGCAGGCTGTGTCCAGAGTTCTGGGACGGCGAACACGGCCGTGAAACTGACACGAAGATTCGCAGGAAGGCTACCTCTGTAAGGCGTGCAGACATAGGGGGATACACGTGCAAAACCGAGAAAAGGATCTTTCATAACAGCGAATACGGGGCAAACCAGGACACTCATCAACCACCCTGACAACAGGATAAGCATGCTAGGCAAAGAAAGTGACATGCCCTGCAGACTTTGCTGACCGTCTACTTTGCAAATGTGGGCGGTTGCCATGTACGAGAGTCCAAATTAATCATCACGCAGATGTCTTATTTCGCTGGAAAAGTCACAAAAATGCTGTGACAGTTCAGAGAGAGGGACATCGGATGCTGGCGGTGATTTGCCTGACAGTTCATTAGACAGAGAAAAGCTGCCTGCTTGAACAGATGGAGTCAATTCTATCAGAACAGAACTGTCTCTTAGCCGTCTGGACACACGACCGCGCAGCTTTTGTACTTTCAATTATTATATGCACAGAAGTACTTTTGTTGCTTCGAGTTTGAGCTCATCAGAGCGCAGCCGTGTTACTTTGTGAGCAGCGGTGGTGGTGGTGGTGGTGATAACAAGCTAACATCAGAAAACCTTTTCCAAAGGAAAACTCGCGAAATGATTCTATCACAATGTAGACACACATAGCGCATGCATGTCAGAAACGAAGGTATGTAATTTGGCACTTGTGGACAAGGTGTAGTTGCCTGGTCTGGTGTGGACA
>OY757547.1:7333317-7343317 GCA_963584105.1 Alviniconcha strummeri | reverse complement strand
ACAACATTCAGTCAAATTCATTTTTCATTTATGACCATAGGAGTGTGTATAATTATTTTCCGTAATAACAAGAAATGTGTATTCAAAACGATTTTCAGTTTTGATTTAATCGTACAGAAATGTCAGTTTTCTCTCCTTTGTCAAACATTCAACCCTTCCCTCTCTTTCTTTCCATAATTAGTGTTCCTGAAACAAAGACGTATCCATAATTATTTTGTTTCTAGCGATTACCTGGCATTGAAGATGTGCTAATTCACGCTACTCAATTTCAGACATAACTGGTCATTCAAAATGTGTGGATACGAATTTTGTTTACGAAACTTTCATGGCCTTGTTGTTGTT
This sequence comes from Alviniconcha strummeri, assembly GCA_963584105.1. NCBI lineage: Eukaryota > Metazoa > Mollusca > Gastropoda > Provannidae > Alviniconcha > Alviniconcha strummeri. The sequence continues at coordinate 7,342,975 of OY757547.1, read as the reverse complement.
GTTTGATTTAAAAAAACAAAAAACAAACAAAAACAAAACAAAAAACAATCTGTTAGAATTTGGCAATTCAAAATGGGCGCAAGCGAAGAGAGAGAGAGAGAGAGAGAGAGAGAGAGAGAGAGAGAGAGAGAGAGAGAGAGAGAGAGAGAGAGAGAGAGAGAGAGAGAGAGAGAGAGAGAGAGTTTAGTTTTTTTAATGTAAGGTTGAACACTACTGATGCAATGATCACGTTACTCCGAATGCCATGACTTTAGCAGTTTAGTTTTTTTAATGTAAGGTTGAACACTACTGATGCAATGATCACGTTACTCCGAATGCCATGACTTTAGCAACCTAACAGACGTACGAAGCATCGGTATTTGGTGTTCATCAGAGTCATACGACATTAGCAACCAGAATATATATATAGTGTCATTCTTCAGTTGTTGTAACAGATATCGCCAGTGTCATGGCATTTGCATGTTGCTGTTCATGGTAGACAAGACATTCTGCATTTGCAACTAACTCTTGCACATTGCTTGGTGCAAGCATGGAAGATGAGGTCAGCACATGCATCAAGACCTGAAGGAAGAGACTTAAGAACTGTTACAAAGACATTGTCTTCATGCCTCCATTCCATGATCTCTGGTGGAATAGGTTGTGGGAGCAGCAGATGACATTTTGCCAAACTGCTGCCTGACAGTTGGCCTGCTTGATGTGTAAAGAGAGCGCATCTTTTGTCGGGGGCAGAATTTCTGGCATAAATTATGAGCTTATGGCTGACTGGGCCAGGTTGACAGTGTCTCACTTTTGCACACAGTATTTTAAAAATGAAGAGTTCTGCATCTCAGGAGGATCACCCTTACTCTGTGATTTCAGCAGACCTTAGTACTGCGGAAAAAAGTCCATTAAGATCCCCCGCCAAGGAGGTCAACTCACATCCAGTGCGGGCATGAAATCCATCCCGCCATGACTGAAGCTTCTATGTCTGAATGATCCAGTGGTGTGAATAGGGACATGCTATCTTTTCATCCAGATTTTCGGACGTTTCCTTTTGTCAGTCTGTACAAGCAGTAACACAGCAATAAAAATGCTGGACGTTTTGTTATTCACTGGAGGAACACCTTCGTATAATAATAATAATGTACATTTATCATGCGCTCCTCAGCGCCCTGTGCGTGCACATGATACATTAACCTAAATACAATATTCTATACGTACGTAGAGCACAGTTCTACCCAAAACAGTTTACATAAGGTATTATATGGAAACACACACACACACACACACACACACACACACACACACACACACACACACACACACACACACACACACAACACTGCCTGTAGCAGAAACTGGGTATTGATATTAGTTGTGGCGGAAATACTGTGAGAAGAGGAAGGTTTTCAGTTTGGCTTTAAAAGATGACAGGCTTGAGCAGTGTCTAAGGTCCTGTGGGAGTGTGTGTGCCTCCTCATGAGAGGCCTCCAAATGACTTGTGTCTGTGTTTGGGTTGGGAGACTCAGTTTGAGTGGCATCGCTGAAGCCACCACCAGCTAAAATCGTTTTGTCAACATGTGTGTGTAGCACGAGTGGCAAGGACGACGACAGGTTTTATTTTTTATTTTTTAGGATGGGACGAAGCATTTAGCAAGAAAGTACAGGTTTTATTTTTTATTTTTTAGGATGGGACGAAGCATTTAGCAAGAAAGTGGGTGACCCAACTTTCAATCATTCTGATTGACTGGGAACCTTTCTTCATCTCTTCTTGCTTCCACTTTTGATCGAAGTTTCATTGTGTGTATCGATGTCGATGCACTTGTTTGCAGGAGAGATCTGATAAAACTGTCAGCCAAATCTCCAAACACTGCTGCATGCTGCGCCTAGGCATCCCAATGGCAAAACAAACAATACCACCATCTTCTGACTTTGGTCTGGGTCTGCTCAGTTGAACGTCTTCGCACATTTTACCACAAAGTTTCCATCTTAATTGTAGCTCTGACCTCTTCAGGGCACTGATGTATTTGACTCACATACATCGGCATGACAGCAAAACCAAAAGAACCTCAATAGAATTGGATGTCAACGCAGTTTGTTGCCTTACATGGCGAAATACCGCCCGTTGTGTGCCTAGATACTGTAAATCCCTGATACTGCCTACATGTCCAATTATTTTGCCCTAGGTCTTGTTATTAGTAAGAGTACATCAGCACACCTATTTTGGTTGCAAAGATCAGTAGTACAGAAAATATAGGACTAACAAACATTCAGTGACTATTTGAACTGTCATTATGAACTGACTTTGAACAAAGCAGTCCGCGGTCTTTTCACAAAGAAGTCTGGCTTATGGTGGTGTCCCATCAAACTAATTTTGCTTGCAAAGGGATCACCAGTGCTGAAGACATAGTTCGTTTGGCTACAAAAGTTAAAATCGTTCGGGAGATATCATCCGGGTAAACAGTCAATGACATTTTGAGCCTTTGCTGTAACCTTGACCTTGACCTTGAACACAGCAAAGCACACATTCCATGAGACATTGGGTGACTGCGGTTTATGATGTATCACGGTCGGTTCGGTCGGTTATTAAAGTTTTAGCTGTTCAGAAGGTACTATCCGAACAAACATTAAATTGAATTTTGAACCATTACAGGTGACCTTGACCTTTCCACAACAGTAACACATTTTTAAAGTATGCTTTGGCATATGATGGCCTACATCAAACTAAGTTCGGTTGCAAAAAAGTCATGAGTTCAGAATATATAGTTGGAATAGTCATATTGTGATTGTATCAACCCTTATTGTGATCTTTAAGATAGCATCCCAATTCTTTTGCATGACACACTGGCTCAGGACGATGCACCACCATACCACGTTTGGAATCAAAAGGTTCAGCTGTTCAGAAGTCATCTTCTGGACATAGCCCGGCAAACAGATACACGAAAAGACGGACAAAAGGACACGGCGATTCGAGTATATCCCCCCCCCCCCCCACACCCCGAGCATTTTTACATGGGGTATAACAAAACCTGAAAGACGTTTAACACAAAGTTTCACATATTCCGAAAATGTTATGAAACAACCAGCAGGCACGGAAAGTCTTGTGAAAGTCAAGTGAATAAACACTATGCTCATAGCATTTGAAAAAAATATTTTTACAGTATTTTGTCGGCCATGTTGAATATCTTAGGATACCAGACAAAGTAAGCACTACTGACTTTGGCAGACCCCAGAAATGGATTCAGCATACACAGTTCCTTTAAAAAAAAGTTCTTTGACAGCTTCTACCTCAAAATGCCTCAGGGTGTTTGATTTTCTGGAATTTGACCAAATGCCCTCTACCGATTAGGACTCTACCAATCGTGTGCTGCCTGATTTTTCACAGTTTGTTTATAAACCATTTCAGATCTTTGATTAGGTCTAATACCCCGTGAGAAAACGCATCAGATCCCACACTATAAATCACCGTTAAAGCACCCTGGGTGACCCCGGATTCTCTCCGATAACACTCGGCTAAGTTCAGGTCAGTTCCTTCTCGCCGAGTGCGAATGACCACCAGCTCTTGGCTCAGTGCAGACAAGTGGACAGGAGGTGACCTTGATACTCGCGTTGCTGTATGTTCAAGTGAACATCCGCAACCAGCGGCGGGCCTGTGATAAACGTGAAACACCAAACCAGTTCCCGGATTTGGCCACTTGGCAGCGAGGGGAGGTTATCGCCATCAGAGCGGGGAGCTTTTATTAATTCCGGTCGCTGCCACAATTTCAAAATTGCGGCTCACAAGTTTGTTGCACCAACGAACAAGAACAAAAAACAAAAACAAAAGAAAACAACAACAACAACAACGAAACCCGCCCCCCCACCCCCCTCAAAAAACAACAAATACAAAACAAAAAACAAACAAAAACACACACACACACACACACACACACACACACACACACACACACACACACAGAGACCCTCCTCCCGCACGCACACACACACACACACACACACACACACACACACGCACGCGCGCGCAAGCACTCGGAGAGAACAAGAGAACCACTTAAGTGTGTCCCAGGTGTACGAAAGGTAGAAGGAAGAAGGACATCCAAGTAAACTAAAAGAAAGAACAGAAGGAAGTAAGGTAAGTAACCAGTAAAGTTATACCAGGGCGAAGAAAGAAATAACAAACAACACAAAACAAAAACAAACAAACAGAAAAGCATGCATTGTCATTGATGAAAACTATAGCATACATTACAGCATTTCATTTGAATGACAAAAAATACAATAAAAAAATACACAAACAGTCAATAATCAGCCTTTAGTCTAAACTACCTTAACGTTGGGCAATAACGTAACTTGTTCCGTTGCACTCGACCGTTGAAGTGGAAACAGTCCCAAAGGAATTTGCTACAAGCTTGATTTGTTCCAGCTAAAAAGCAAGAACAGAAAACCTCAGGTGTTGAACAGTGAATAATAATAATAATTAAAAAATCTGACTTTGTTGCTACATAAGCCTTCAATTTATGTTCTACTATTACGCATATGTTTATGGTGCAAACTTATTATTATTATTTAAATTACTATTTTTTTATTTTTTTATTTATTTATTTTTTATTTAAAAAAAGGGGACCGAGAGCACGTGGCCTTTATCTGGCAACGTTTGACGATTGTTTTGAAAGTGGATCATTTTAAGAATATTCATGAGGGAGGTCACGTCGGGTCACATAATCGAAAGCGAGATCGGCACAGTATTAACCTGGGGTCATTCTTAAATTAGGTTCGTGACGGCGGCTGGATGTGCGAAAAGAGCAACCCAAGTGTGACCTAGCTCATTAAAAATACTATTTTTACTAGTAGTGTTAGTATTAAACATGACCTTATGTCAGTACTTGGTGCCCTGCAGCCTCTCTTTCGATCGAACTGGACCCGTTTCAGAGGCAACGGTGGGATAACTTTCGAGACGAAATGAAGCGCATATTTATGGGCTTTAACGAGCGCGTAGAAATCATCTTGAACTGAGCTGTCGTAAAACGGATAATTATGTCAATTTGCCTCCATGTCGGTGGCACGCAGCGTGACATTGATGCTGATGAGACAGGTCGTGTGATTTGTTTGCAATGGACGTCATCACAGTCGTTGTAGTTGTTAAAGTGTCGTCCTCGTCTTTTGTTGTGAGGCCAATTCAGGGAGAAAAATTAACACGATCACTGTTGGCTTTCTGCCTGTACCTCTCCCCCTCCCGCACCCCCTCTCCGTCCCCGCACCCTATAAAAAACACAACAACAACACCAATAACTACAACAACAACAACAGCTCCTTTCACCCCAAACAAACCCGAGTATGCACGAAACTGAACAGCAATGGAACAAAGAAATTTGTCCCCACTTCTTAACACTCCCCCCCCACACACACACACCACAAAAAAAAGGCAACCAGGGAAGCCAGAGAATTTGTTCTTGCAGCTACCCGACAGCCCCTTTCAGTCGCCTCGATGACTACAGTTAAATGTTGCTGATGCTATCCTTGGTGGCAATCAGCTCTGCTCAGAAGCGGGTGTCGCTGGCCTTTGGGTCGTCGACGTCGATGTTCTTGGCGGCCATACGTTCCAGTTGATGCTGCTTGCGGACCTCAGGCATCATGAAGAGCTCCTCCACCTCCTCCAGGCTCTTGTTCTTTGTCTCCGGCACGAAGATCACAGTGAACAGCAGGCCCAGCACACAGACGCCCGTGAAGAGGAAGAACGTGCCTGGTACAAAGAGAGAAACTTACGATAATCATGTACACAAGCGTGAGAATGGGTCGTGCCCTTCATGCAGATGCCCGTGAACAGGAAGAACGAACCTGATACAAGGAGAGAAAAACTTATGATATAATCACGTACACAAGCGTGAGAACAGGTCGTGCCCTGCATGCAGATGTCGCGCCAGTGAACATGTGAAACGTAAATGATAATTAGATAAATGATAACCAAGCACACAGGTCGTGCCTTCTATGCAGATGCGGCACCAGTGAACAGGTAAAACGTACCTGATAATTAGGTAACTGATAACCATGCATACAAGCGCCGTGAATGGAGATGCCAGTGAACAGGTACAATGTGCCTGTTAAGTAGATAAATGATAATCATGCACGAAAACATGAGAATGGGTCAGACCATGCCCATCAAACATATGTCTACGAACAGTACAACTGCTTTTGATGTGCCTGGTACAACTGCCTTTTGCCGCGCCATGTACTTACCTTGTGAGCCGGTTTGGCCTAGCGGTAAGGTGTTATGCTGGTAATTAAGTAGAAGGACCTCGGCTAGATTCAGCCTCGGTTCTCCTAGTTCTTCAAAAGTTGTGGTTTATGGACACTGTCTTTGTGACTTTGTCCCCCACAGTTTACGAAATATTAAACTGGCTTTCACCGCCGCCTATCGTAATACAAAATCGATCTAGTGCTAACAGTGAAACGTTAGGTATAGTCTACCTCTTCCCCCACTGGGAATTGCGGTCCGAGCCAGTACCTCTTCCGAGACATTTGGGCGCTAAACACGTTTAACTTGCCATACCTACCGTATTTAGTGATGTTCTCCAGCATGGTGAGGAAGGAGAAGGACACGACAAGGTTGAAGGCCCAATTGACCATCGTAGCGATGGCGTTGCCCGTCCCCCGCGCCCACATGGGGTAGATCTCGGAGTTGATGGTCCACGGCATTGGGCCCAGTCCTGCAGAAAAGCGGACACTGGTCAGGTTTCAAACTACGGCACTGCACTTGTGTTTCAATCAACTTTTAACGCCTGTAGGACTGACCCGGGTTGCGGCTGAGGATGAAGAGGGCCAGGTTCGACATGGCTAGCAATGTGTAGTCTCTGTGGCTGTAGCGGAACCACCACCACCAGCACCGCCACCACCACCACCCCACAGCACCTCACCACGACCACTACCCCCGTCACACAACCACCACCACCACACCACAACATCACGACCCCCCCCCAAACACACCACATCATCACCACACCAAACCACCACCCCTACCCCTATCACTACCGCCATCATAACTAGCAGCAGCCGTAGAACCACCACCGCTACCCATTACACTCAGCACACAGTGCGTCGGACTGACCAGTGGCAAAACAGGACGAAGAGGACCAGACCCAACACGGCCATCCAGGTATAGACCCTGCGGCAGAAGCAGGCCCAGCAACCACCACCACAACCACCACTACCACCACCAACCACACCACCACCACTACCACCAATCACACTCACCACACCACCACCACCACTACCAGCACCAACCACACCACCACCACTACCACCAATCACACTCACCACACCACCACTACCACCCACCACCACCAGCGCCACCACCACCACCCACCACACTCACCATACATGTGTTGGACTGACCAAGGGCAAAACTGAGGATGAAGGGGGCCAGACCCAACACGGCCATCCACGTGGAGTCCGTCGGGTAGTAGCAGATCCACCATCGCCACAACGCCACCACCACCACCACCACCACCTACCATCACAAACCTGCAAACCCACCACACAGTGTGTCGGACTGTTCCGGGGCAAAACTGAGGACGAAGAGGGCCAGGCCCAGCACAGCCATCCACGTGTAGTCCGTGAGACAGTAGTACATCCACCGCCACCACCATCACCACCACGCCACCACCACCACCCACCACACAGTATGTTCGACTGACCCGGGGCAAAACTGAGGACGAAGAGGGCCAGGCCCAACACGGCCATCCACGTGTAGTCCGTGGGGCAGTAGCCGTATGTCCACTTCAGGTCCATCCCCGCCGTCGCCGTATAGTTCTTGGAGCACCTGCCGTAGTCGGCGTACAAGTCCTCGTCGTCGTCCTGAGCCAGGAGACACGTGGCGGCTTCTGGTTGGTTGTCGTCATAGCAATAACCACATTTGTCGTTCGTGACGCAGTCTTCGCACACCCTACGCACGAACAGTGAGGGCAGAAAATGAGTGGAGAGTGGAAATGATGCCAGAGCGAACTTTACTGATCTGAAAGTGTGTGACTTACTCTTTGGAAAATGACTTTAACCAGCACCTGCCCCCCACCTGCAACCCCTCAAAAAACAACAACAGCAATCCCACAACAACAACAACAACAACACCCACCCACCCACACACACACACACACGAGAGAGAGAGAGAGAGAGAGAGAGAGAGAGAGAGAGAGAGAGAGAGAGAGAGAGAGAGAGAGAGAGAGGGGAGGGGGAGGAGAAAGAAGAAGAAGGATCAATTTTACGCTTCCATCGCCGCTGTCAAACGCATGTTACCACCCAGAGAAGTATAAACGGGACAGGTTATAGATCAAAACACACAAAAGGTTACACAGAACATTTCTTTAAAAACAAAGTAAAAATAAAGTGTAAATCTTCGGACCAGGTTCCTTCTACTACGCAACGACCGAACAGCTAAGATACAAAAACAATAGAGGAAATGAAAAGGTAAAAGGCTCAGCTGTTTGGAGAGGGCCAGTCTATACTCACGAGTATTTCTGGCACTGGTCGTTGACCAGTGTCCCGTTGCTGTAGACAACTGGCATGGTGCCGTTGACCGCGGGGGAGTACTTGATGGACAGGAAGAACCCGGCAGCCAGAACGATCAGCGCTATGATCAAACCTGCAACCACAGCAACAGCGATAACCCTGTTTATTATCATACATACATCACCTGCACTGCTTCGATAATTCGTACAGCGATGATCAGTATGACTGTTTATTGTCATACATCAACACCTTTTTATTATCAAATATCACGTGCACTGCTACGGTAACTCGTACCGCGGTGACCAGTATAACACCTGTTTAGTATCATACATGAACACCTGATAATTTTCATACATCACCTGCACTGCTACGATAACTCATTCCGCGGTGACAAGTATAACACATGTTTAGTATCATACGTTAACACCTTACAATTATCATACAAAATTTGCACTGCTACAATAACTCATACTGCGGTGACCAGTATAACGCCTGTTTAGTCTCATACATCAATACTTGTTTAGTATCATACATCACTCGCACACTTGCATGTGCGTGTGTGTGTGTGTGTGTGTGTGTGTGTGTGTGTGTGTGTGTGTGTGTGTGTGTGTGTGTGTGTGTGTGTTGGTTATGATGCCCACTATCATTGAAGTAAGACCAGTGGCAGGCCTACTATCTCTACAAAAACGGGCATATTATTAAAACACTGGCAGCCAGTCCTTTTCTTAAGTAAGGGAGAGGGAAAACAAATAAAAAATGTCACTCTCACAAGCAGTCAGAAGGACTGGGCGTAGTTCTATGGGTGTATAAAGTAGGTCTCAAATGAAGAGTCACTGCAATGACAATCACTCCAAAACCTCACTGTCTGTCTGTCTGTCTGTCTCTCTCTCCCTAGCAGTACTCTGTCGCAATCCATCCTTTGTAACTGCTTCAAAGTGTGGACGAAGTTTTCGCCTGAAGTAGCTGAGTGATTGACAAGATCTGAATGTCAGAGGTAGGTTGTTCCATAGAAAAGCACCAGAGAAGGATATACTTGTTTTGAATAGGTCTATCCTTGGCCTAGGCAAACTAAGCTGATAGTTCCTAGAGTTGGAATAGCGTGAGAGAGTGTGCGTGTACAGGTCACATAGTTATGTACCCTGGGGCCTCATTGTTAAGGATCCTGTGTATGAACAGACCC
>OY757547.1:7323317-7328317 GCA_963584105.1 Alviniconcha strummeri | reverse complement strand
ACACCCCGGGTGTGGCTGGGGGCAGGGATGCCGGACCAGCTGCGTGGGGTGGGGGCAATGCACCTGAAATTGTCACAAAGAGAGAGAAAGAGAGAGAGAGAGAGGGTGACTGGCTTGGAAGCCCTGTAGATAACGCACCTCCAGCCAGTGTCCTTCATGTCACTGAAAGCCCCAGCGATGACACTGGAGAGGACGATGCCTATGGTGATGAAGAGCTGGTTCAGCGTCACCAGACGACCTCGGATGTCGGATGGAGCCGATTCAGCCACATACACCGGCACAGTCATGGAGGCGAACCCTGGGGCAGAGAGATGGCAGCCTGTCACGGGAGAGTCGGCGGCACAGAGCCAGAGTACCACTCTCGAAAGCCAGGTCCTCAGGAGCGGGGATAGCTTAGTTGGTAGAGCGTCCCACTAAAACGCCTGACGCAATACTGACGCGGGTTCGAGTCCCCGGTGCGGCAAGGAATTTTCTCCCTGAATCAACTTCCAGTGCAGACTGTCTTACAGTGTCCTACAGCCCCAGTATTCAATCGTATGCATCAACATGTATGCGCACGTTAAAAATCCCAAACATTGGCAGCCATATACCATCGTTCGGACATAATTATAATACTATTGCATATATTGATAGAGCTGCTCTTGCGGCTGCTGTGCCTTACACAGGTAATTAAGGCAACCCGAATTTCCCGCGAAGGACAAAGAGGTACTAAAAAAGAAAGAAAAGGGTTAAGCACGACTGACTGTGGTTAGCGCAAGGATCGGTAACTGTGACGTGCTAGGCTTTGCACCCACCCCGAGATTTCTTCAGAGTCACTCTACAAAAAGGCCTTCAGATGAGACTATAAACCGAGGTACCCCCCTGTGTATACGCATGCAAAAAAATCACATACGCACTTAAGATTTTGCAGTCCATGTCAGAATCGGGTGGATTCTGGTAACATCAGCATAACACAGCATGCACTAAAACTGTTAAAATCGTCAAATTGTTACTGTTATACACTGATATGGAAGAAGAAGAAGAAGAAGAAGAAGAAGAAGAAGAAGAAGAAGAAGAAGAAGAAGAAGAAGAAGAAGAAGTCGTATCTTCAGGCACCTGTCACTTGTTCTGCCTTTTGCACTGGCCGCAAACAGACAGCTGGTTTCTCCTTTTCTGTTGTTTTACATACACATGCGTTCCTGCACACATAAATATCACTCACGCACGCACACACACACACACACACACACACACACACACACACACACACACACACACACACACACACACACACACACACACACACACACACCATGCAAGAGACACACGTACATAGGCCTACACACTCCGGAACACGCGCATACGTATTCCCTTCTCTCGTCATTCTGTCGCCCCCCCCCCCCCTCCCGCTCCAGCTGATTTCACAAAGGCGTGACAACAAGAACGGACATCCAGTGTGTAGTCTCCGTATACCTAGTACCTGGAGAGGGATATAATTATATCTCTCCAGTCGTGAAAAGATACCACTGTCCGCCACCCGCAACGCAATCTGGTCAGGGAAATAGCGGACCTGATAGTTTTCTTCGGGACCATTGGTCTCTTACTCAACAACGTGGTTTAGCACATTGAAATTCCATTCTCTGCAATCTGACCTATCGAGCAGGCTGTGTCCAGAGTTCTGGGACGGCGAACACGTCCGTGAAACTGGACACAGAGACTCCCAGGAACTGCCCTGGCAGCAGGATAAGCATGCTAGGCATAGGAAGTAACACGCTGACAGCCTACTCAAGAGCGACACCTCGAACTCCGAAAATCATCTCGATCTTTTCCAGAAGAATGGTATGATCATACAAGCAATTCTTCCGTTTCAGTGTTGCTTTACATCCACAGAAACCACCAGGCTTATTAGAAACGGGGAGCCCAGGACGGTCACCTCGACTTTCACACAGCTCCTGAGCTCTGCCTACCGAATGCTGCGCTGAGGTCCAATAGAGCAATCGAAGAGAGACACGCCTCTCATCTGCCTTCACTAATATTGGCAGCCAAGAACACTCAGCACAGCAGTCTCCGTGCTGTGATCCTTCCTGTAGGCATTTCCAAGAAATCGTTATCAGACAAGTGTTTTTGAAGCTGACTCAGGACAACTTCTCAAGAACGTTTGAAACACCTGGCAGATTAGGCATTTGTCTAAAATGCTTCAGATTGTTTATATCAAGTCCAGACTTGTTTAAGAGTGGTATGACGACCGACTGTTTGAACTGCGTAGGGACTGTACATGTGGAAAGGGAGGCACTGACAATAGCAGTTATCAACAGCACCAGATCGTAAGACATTGTTTCAAGAGGGAAGTTGGGATAGAGTCCAACATGCAGCTCTAGGCTGACGATTGAATAATCAGCTTAAGAATCCCCTTCTCTCTAACTGAATCAAAGTGACACTTATTAAAGCATGGGGCTATCAGACTCCGCAAATGTGGGCGGTTCACAAATACGAGAGTACCAAGTCAACACGCAGACGTCTTACTTTGCTGGAAAATAGTCACAAAAATACTGTGATTGAGGATCATTCCCGAGTCAGCGCCGCGGACTGCGATATATTCCTTGTTACTGAAACAGAAGGACAGACGTTCCGCGGAATTCCTGGCTTTTATTCGACCAGTGGTTGCACGGCAGTGATCTTTTCCGCCCATCTTGTCGCAGTGAAATGCGAGGTTTTCACTACTACTAGTACATGGGAAATACACCTATAGATGCGTACGGCCAGCACCCAGCTGACGCGTTCCCCCTTACTTCCGGCAAATCGTGTACGCCAGTCCATTGCACATGCGCGAAGATTTAAGGGGTCTATTCGAACTTGTAACCTTCTCAAACCGGAGTGAAGCGCCTTAGCCACTTAGCTGCAGAACCTATTTACTAGAGGTCTTGTGAACGAGTTTAAGGAAACAGAGAGAATTCACTTGAACAGATTTTAATCTGCTTTCGCCAAGTAGTCAAACTCTTGCTTGGAACGAATTCAGCATCAGAAGGATTGGACCAAGCAACATCCCAGAGAAAATGGTTTGCTAACCAAGCAAAACAGTTTACTAACCAAACAAAGCACAGTTAATTGTCATAATCATTCATATAGTGTTGTATGTTAGCATTATATCTATCTATCTACATCTCTCTCTCCATATATATATATACATCCCCCGGAAAAAACAACAACAAAGCACACTGAAGAGAATGTTCTGAAATTATTCCCTTAAGATTGACATGAATTGATGCAATCACCAGTCTTTCAATGCATGACAGAATAGGTGCCAACACAATAACAGATGGTGAACCGATGTGAACACACACACACACACACACACACACACACACACACACACACACACACACACACACACACACACACACACACAAGCACACACGCACACATGCACGCACGCACACACGTGCACACACACACACACGCACACACACACAGCCAGCAAAGTGCGCCCAAAGATGCGCGGGTTCAAGCAGTTTCGAGCGTTTCAGGCCCCATCAGCAATGTTTACAAACTTCTCGAGAACTGTCACGATAACGGATCGGTCCGGTACGGTTTTGTTTCTCTTCAGTTTCATCTTATGTGTGATCAGCCAGTCCGTTATCTCTGAAACCGACGGTGTGCAAAATGTATAAGGTGAGGAGCTAAAGAATTTAACAGCGGAAACCTTTCGCTGTCTTCCTTTTTCGGGTTTTTCATTTCAGACCTTTGAAGGTCTCAGGCAAAGGAGAAATAGAGAAACAGACATGTGACATGTTCAAGAAGGTAATACATATATGACAACTAACAATAAAAATACACACAAGAAAAATAGGCAGACAGATAGACAGACGAATACAGAGATAAATAAATAGATATATAAACAGAGAGATGGACATATATATAAAACTGATAAAAATCAAAGAAAGACAACAAGTTGGCATAAAATGTCCCAAATTTTCGGCTAACGCCTTCCTCAGGGGGTTATTCTTAACCTCTTATATATATATATAGAGAGAGAGAGAGAGAGAGAGAGAGAGAGAGAGAACTCGAACTCGAAAACTTTAATACTCAAGGATAGTAGCGTTAGGTCCATTTGGACCTGTCTAACAGCCAGTCCTTGCTATACTACAAATACAAATAAACACGACAACACCACAAACAAATATTATAAGCACGACTAAGCAATTGATTAAGGCAGTTTCATAGTTCCTACAAAGGTGCAGAAAAATTTCTTTCATGGGCATACATGTATACAACACTAAAGATTTTAGTCAAACGTGTGATTCAAACAACTCTGTCAAATTTGACGAAAGATTATTCTCAGACATACTATTTTGCAGATTCCCTTTGAAACAAGGAAGAGAAAAACATGATTTTATATTTTGAGGCAGGGAGTTCCAGAGGGACCATCCAGCGAAGGATATGCTAGTTTTAAATAAGTCAAGAGAACTCGAACTCGAACACCTTATATTAAAAGGATTGTAGTTTAGGTTCAGTCAAAAACCTAACAACAAGTCCTTACTAAGCTACTGATGAGTGAATATCAAATTACAGGCATTATTTATATACATGTAGGCATGAATGAGTGAGTGAAACGCTATGCGTGAGAATTTCTACACCAACATAGCTTGTTCACAGCGCCAGATGGACACAAACGATACATCATTCAGTTACATATTATGAGCATACAACCAGCAAACAAAGCGGCAGAACATCTGATCAGTTCATAATTATGACTAGCATCAGGAAGGAAAACAGAGGCAGTAAATGCTTATCTCATAAAGAACAAAGAACAGTAAGGAAGAGAGAGAGAGAGAGAGAGAGAGAGAGAGAGAGAGAGAGAGAGAGAGAGAGAGAGAGAGAGAGAGAGAGAGAGAGAGAGAGAGAGAGAGAGAAAGAGAGAGAGAGAGAGAAGAAGAAAAGGGTGTGTGTGGGGGTGTGGAGTGGACACTCTCACAAGCAGTCGGAAAGATTGGGTGGAGTTTTATGGGTGTAAAAAATAGGTC
>OY757547.1:7310417-7323117 GCA_963584105.1 Alviniconcha strummeri | reverse complement strand
AGAACTATTCTCTCGTCAGACCAAAGGACATGCTGAACGAGAACTATTCTCCAGCCAGACCAGAAGACATTGGCAGATTGTGAACTTGTTCTGCCAGAACAGTATTCATACACCGAAGAGCATTAGCTAGCAATGAACCGAAGACCCGTTTCGCGCAAAACTTAAGCAGACTATGGTGATGATAATGATTTGAAGATAGGGGCCATTACAGCACCTTCAAAATAAGCGCTGAGGGAACATGTTCAGCACGCAAGCTACGAGCAGATTATGGTGACGATAATGGTGAGGTTAGGGGCCTGTGCTGAAGGGAACATGGTCAGTCTGGGTCAGTGCGCTTCAAACGCGAAAGACTCGGCGCAAAGAATATAACAAAAGGCAACAGAACCTCCACCCCACTCCTGCTGTCAATGTTGGTGTGCAATGAAAAGGGGGTCTGATATCTAATCGTGATATAATAACCTGCTGAAGAACAATCGAATGCGCGATGAGTGCTAGCATTTTCGAGGAATCAATGAGGTACAATAAACCTACGCAGACTACGCAGACTAATCAGGTTAGTTACAAACTGGATTTAACATCCTGTCCACCGCAGGGGGTCACCACAGGACTCTGGACTCTGTCTAATTGTGACTCCCCCTCCACCCAGTTTAACGACACGTTAAAATATACTTTACCATCTTGATGCAAGATCATTGTGGTGGTGACAGTGTAGAAAAAGGAATAGTTCTACCCCCCACCCCCCGCCTCCTCTCCCCCAGCAATCTGGTATCTCGGTCCCCGCCAGTACCTCTCCGGGGACAAGTCGGCGTTAAACAAGTCTAAGCAACTAGAAAGAGAGAGGGCTGGTGGAGGCAAAATGGCTGATTCTTGATAGATTTTCGACCAGATCATGTCATATCAGGGCGAAACTCAATTCATCAGATGAAAAGTAAAATGTTTCCCCTTTTTATCTCACAGGTCAGTTTTTTTTGTTGAAAGAGGACTGGGGGAAAATAAAAAATAAAATAAAAAAGCTAACAGCGGAAGATGGCAGCAAGCAATTAATTTATCCTCGTTTCCACATGCACAGCAGATTTTTTAATGATAGACGAATAATAATCAGTTCAAAGCGCTGAACAAATACAAGCACAGAACACACATGTACATTGAGCACAGAACACACATGTACATTGAGATGATTACAGTTTCAAATTGGCATGCAACTAACAAATAATGTATATATTAACACTGATTGAAACATAACTGGTTATATGCAACACACACACACACCACACACACACACACACACACACACACACACACAACACACACACACACACTGTACATACGGATAGGAGTGAAGGACGGGTGTTGCTTAACTGAAATGTTCGGAGAAGAAATATGTCTTCAGTTTGTCTTTGAAGGAAGAGAGAGAAGCAGGACGCCTGATGTCTTGGTGGATCGAGATTGTTCCAGATACGGGGACCGAAGCGAGAGAAAGAGCGAAAGCCATACATTTTGCGGTTGAACTTTGAGCATACACGTAAATGAGATCCAAATACACTTGCCCCACGGCTAGAATGTATGCTGAGCTACAGTTACTGCTTGTCTTCATTTCCATTTATAACGCCGCTTTTTGATTGGCAACCGAGCTCCAAATAACCATGCCCCTCAGATAGTATATATGTTTCCTGAGCAATCAATAACTGTAGCCGAGGGACAACAGTGCAAATCATAATTTCTATGATATTGGTTAACTGTCAAACTCAATATTATTCGGTAACGTAAGCGGCTGCCGAAAAAGCATAACAAAAAGCATTAAAGTGAACGGAATCACGTTAGGCCTACTCTTACAACTAAACTGAACACGAATTGTCACTAAGAGCGAAAAACACAAAATTCACGAGGGGGAAAAAATGTCGCGTTCTGCTTGGCAACTGGTTGACTGTACATGGCTACCTGGAGCTCTGCAGGTCCATAGTTATCATCGTCATGATCATTACCATCATCATCACGTCAAACGACAGCACGCAAAACACACACACACACACACACACACACACACACACACACACACACACACACACACACACACACACACACACACACACACACACACATATACACGCACCATCACACACACACACATATACACGCACCATCACACACACACACACACACACACACACACACACACCATCACAAACACACACACACACACACACATACACACACACACACACATACACGCACCATCACACACACACACACACACACACACCATCACAAACACACACACACACACAGACCCTCCTCCGCACGCACACACACACACACACACACACACACACACACACACACACACACACACACACACACACACACACACAGAGCAAGAAAAACAAACAAGCAAACAAACAAACTGACCGATGCCAACGCCGACGACAATCCTGCCCCCCAGCAGCACCTCTTTGCTCGGGGCCACAGCCATGACCACAGCTCCCGCAGTGAAGATGAAGGAGGCGATCATGATGGTCTTCTTCCGGCCGATCAGGTCGCACGTGAAACCGGCCAACAGGGCGAAGACAGCGGCGGCGCCGATGGTGCCAGACACGATGATCTCCTGCCAGACCGTGCTGAGGTCGAAGTAGGGCTGGATCAGCAGCATGGAGCCTGACACGATGCCGGTGTCGTAGCCGAACAGCAGTCCGCCGATGGTGGCGAAGCAGGCCAACACGTACACGAACGTCCTGCTGCCCTTGTCCTTGCCCTCAGCCATCCCCTGGCCGCTGCCGTTCTGCGCCGTGTCCGGCGGGTAGGGGCTCCACCCGTCTGAGGACTTGCCGCTCGACTCCATGAGGCTCACGGTACCCTGCAAGGTCTGATACCCGCCGCTTCTCTGCACCCCCTTTGAGCCGGAAGGAAGCAAAGACGCTGTGTCGTCTACTGCGGAGGACCAGGAATCTGCGTCGCTGCAGGCCGAAGCGGAAGAGAGCGATGGCGCGACTCCGTGCTCGATAGACGTGGGGAGTGAGGCGGGGAGAGGCCGAGAGGAGCCAGGCACAGAACGATTTGGCTGATGCTGGCACGACTGAAAGGTCCTCCGGTCCCGTGAACCCTCGTCGGAGTCTCGGGACGCAGGGAGACGGTCTGGCACAGCTAATCGAATCACCTGCTGGTCGTCGACGTCAGGGAGTGGTGGTGGTGGTGGTAGTGATGGTGGTGGTAGTGGTGGTGGTGGTGGTAGTGGTGGTGGTGGCCGTCCTGAATCACCGGCACTGTCCTGACAGGAAGTTGTGGACGGCTGTTGTGAAGAAGGGGGACTGTTGAGCGGGGCAGCTTTAGGCAAAGAGAGCTGGTTTCGTGACAGAGGAAGAGCAACAGGAGAACGAGGAGCAGGAGGAGGAGGAGGAGAAGGATGCCCCTGCAGTAGCTGGGAAGCCTCTCTAGTGGTCTCGGTGGACGAGGGTTGTGGTGGCGCTGGTGTTGGTGTAGGAGACTGCGCGTCTCCGCTTTGCTCTCCTGGCGAACAGGGGAGGTCATGCTCGCGGCCTCCGTTCTTATACAGCGTGTCCTCGACTCCCAGTGGACGCAGACCTGTGCACACAAACGATAACAGGCAGTCTTCCTCCGTCTTTCGCTTCTACACTCCACGTCTACCCCCTTCTCTCCCTCTCACCAGCTTGACCTTAAAAGCCGCCCCCCACCCCCCCTTCACCTCCTGCTCTGACTCAAATCCTTATCGTTATTCAGTGCGACGAATGAAGGCAACTGGATGATAGCGACTGAAGAATGGAAAGCTAAAGACCACGCACACATCGGCTGCCAGAGGGAGAAAGAGGTCTGTGAATAATTCGATCTTACGTCCTGTCAACTGCAAGTAGTCACTTCGGGAGGCAGAAGAACGAAGATGAAGGAAAACCGCTTCTGTACTCAGAAGAATAAGAAGAAACAGAAAGAAAGGAGAAGAACAAAAACAAACAAAAAGAAGAAGAAGAAGAAGAAGAAGAAGAAGAAGAAGAAGAAGAAGAAGAAGAAGAAGAAGAAGAAAAAGAAGAAGAAGAAGAAGACAATGAAAAAGGAAAACAATTTCTGTGCTCAGAGGATAGACAACTTTTTTTGTTTTGTTTTACACCCATTCAACCATGACTGTTATATCAGGGCGACTGTGCTCAGAAGAAGAAGAAGAAGAAGAAGAAAAAGAAGAAGAAGAAGAAGAAGAAGAAGAAGAAGAAGAAGAAGAAGAAGAAGAAGAAGAAGAAGAAGAAGAAGAAGAAGAAGAAGAAGAAGAAACACTTCAAGTACGAAGAAGAAGAAGAAGAAGAAGAAGAAGAAGAAGAAGAAGAAGAAGAAGAAGAAGAAATAGGAGGAGGAGGCGGAAACCCATTGGTGTACTCTCAAAAGAAAGGAGAAGAAAGAAAAACCACATGAATAATAATAATAGTAATAATAATAAGATGATGATGATGATGATGATGATGATGATGATGAAGGAAAGCCACTTATATGCCTTATACGCTCAAAAGAAGAAGAAGAAGAAGAAGAAGAAGAAGAAGAAGAAGAAGAAGAAGAAGAAGAAGAAGAAGAAGAAGAAAGAAAGAAAGAAAGAAAGAAAGAAAGAAAGAAAGAAAGAAAGAAAGAAAGAAAGAGAGAAAGAAGCAGCAGGTAAATCACTACTAAAGACGATGCACGTCAGTCCACAGTTTAAAGAGACGCGATTTGAGTAGGTAAATTGCATGACATTATTTGAGTTGGGATAGCATTCCAAAGGGATGCGCCTGAAAATGAGAAGAGAGAGAGAGTTATCACAGTGTAAATCGAGATTCTGCCAAGCAGTATTCTACCAGTCAGGACTGTACCTGTCGTGTGCTTCTGAATTTTTCACCTTTTGTTTATATAAACCATTTCAGATCTTTGATTAGGTCTAATACCCAGTGAGAAAACACTTCAGACCCCACGCTAATCACCGTTAAAGCACCCTGGGTGACCCCGGATTCTCTCCGATAACACTCAGCTAAGCTCAGGTCAGTTCCTTCTCGCCGAGTACGAATGACCACCGGCTCTTGGCTCAGACAAGTGGACAGGAGGTGACCTTGATCCTCGCGTTGCTGTATGTTCAAGTGAACATCCGCAACCAGTGGCGGGCCAGTGATAAACGTGAAACACCAAACCAGCTCCCGGATTTGGCCACTTGGCAGCGAGGGGAGGTTATCGCCAGCAGAGCGGGGAGCTTTTATCAATGCCAGTCGCTGCCACAATTTTAGAATTGCGGCTCATAAGTTTGTCGCTGCAACGTGCATCTTTGGAACTGACCAAAAAACAAACAAAAAACAACAAAAAACACAAACCCCCCTCAGAAAGAAAACACAGGCACAGACAGATAGACACACACACACACACACACACACACACACACACACACACACACACACACACACACACACACACACACACACACACACACACACACACACACACACACACACACACACATACACACACAAAACAACAACAACAACAACAACAACAACCACAACAACAACCACACAGCAACAACAACAAACAAAAAACGAAAAAGAAGCTGATCAAGAAATCCAACAAACAAAAAAACAAAGGCACAAAAACCCAACAAACAAACAAAAAACTCACAAACAAAACCAATAGTACAAACAAAAAAACTAAACATGTTCGCATCCACGTTTGCTGAATTGCTCTGAACTGCAGCGACAATTTATCTTTTTTATTGCTGCATAAATGGGAGACGGATTTACAACGACAGACTCAACTTTGGAGCTTGAAAATTGCATCTCGTTCTTGCAGTTGCAAAGCTCGATGCAAACATGCAGCTGCAAAAGCAACATATAATGCCTAAGCCCCAGGGCTTTTTTTATTTTATTTTTTAGCAGAAAAGGCGTCTGTCGTTGGAAGATCGGAAGTCAGTTTTGTCACTGCAAAGTTGGTTTGGTTGCTGCGAAAACAGCCCAACCGTATTTTCAGCCGCAGAAGTAAAGTTGTTGCTGCAAATCTCTGCCAGCAAGCATACACTTCACGGTGGCAACCTTATTGACGTCACTGATTCTGTTGAAATGAGGCGTCAACAAACAAATGGCGCTTTGCTCCCCACTGGCCAGACAACTGTGTGCTACCCGGACTGGCCAGACAACTGTGTGCTACCCGGACTTGCCAGACAACTGTGTGCTACCCGGACTTGCCAGACAACTGTGTGCTACCCGGACTGGCCAGACAACTGTGTGCTACCCGGACTGGCCAGACAACTGTGTGCTACCCGGACTGGACAGACCGGAACAGCTGTGTGCTAGCTACCACCACTGACCAGACAACAGCTGTGTGCTACCCGGACTGGCCAGATCCATCTGTGTGCTACCTGGACTGGCCGGACCCAGCTGCGTGCTACCCGGTCTGGCCAGACCGGAACAGCTGTGTGCTAGCTACCACCACTGACCAGACAACAGCTGTGTGCTACCCGGACTGGCCAGATCCATCTGTGTGCTACCTGGACTGGCCGGACCCAGCTGCGTGCTACCCGGTCTGGCCAGACCCAGATGTGTACTGGAGCCGCAGGTACCCCAAGGCCGAGGTCAGAGTCACGAAGAAAGATATAAAAAAATCTTTTTTAAAAATAGATCTGTGATGACGAAGGGAAAATGTGGCCACACTGTCCAGTGAGAAGGGGCGGATCTTGGTCAGCCCCTAGTCTGCTCGCCTTCCCGGCACAGAGATGATGGCATGCATAGGCTATCCGTGACAGGCTCGCCTGTGGAGTTGGCCATCACCTATCTCTTCTCGGAATTAACCCGTTTATGTGGGTGTACACACACACACACACACACACACACACACACACACACACACACACACACACACACACACACACACACACACACACACACACACACACACACACACACACAAGTAAAACAACAGCAGCTTTATCATAGATCAAACGGCAGCACCCGGTAGGATAAAACCAATTAACCAGTTTATTCAGCGCTTCCAGATGGTGGTGTTTGGATAGGCCTACATAACTATGGTTGGTGAAGGTTTGCCCTGGATGGACGTCTATATCCATAGCCCTTTCCATCCTCCGTCACTGAGGAAGAGTTTGCTCTCTGCCTGTCGGACGGTATGGGACGTCCTGCTCGCATTCTGAATTTGCGTGTACGCTATGGAGTTGAAGAAAACGAATGCTTCTGATTGGCTGAATCCGTTTGCGCGATGTTAAAAAATATCTGAATGCGATCTGCAGGAGGAGAATAAATTCTTCAGCAGGTAAGGAGTTAACAACAAGTCTGCGGGCATCACATTTATTTTTTGGATCAACCATCCTATCTGACCTACGTTTGGAAATGAATACGCCGACTTACATTGGAAATTTATACACCGACTTACCTTGGAAATGAATACACCGACTTACCTTGTCTAAAAGGACGCAGTTTACTCATCTTGTCGAAGGTCTACGGTCAAGTGTGACAGGAAACTGTTTTACGCACTCTGCAAAAGCAAGCGGAAAAGGCAACATGTATGCATTACACTGCTCAGGTTGCAGAAAACAAACACTGAGGACAGTAGGAGCTGCATTAAAACCAACCCCAAGCGAAGAGACTTCACGGTGTGGGCCGGGTTGGCCTAGCGGTAAGGCGTTAGGCTGGTAAGCGGACAAGGTCGGTTCTATTCCCCGCTTCGGCGTTACCCTTCCTTTCCTTTCACAAATTGTGATTCGTTGACACTGGCCTCTGATTGCCCGTCTCAGTGCAGGAATAATTCTGGTGGTGACAGTGTAGCGTCAGGTATAGCTCATCCTCTTTCCACTTCCTCCTGGGATCTGTTTTTTGTGAAAAATGTTTTGTGTGGGAGTTTTACGCTTCATGCATACATTTTCACTCATTTATTCATGCTTGACGCCTTGCAAGTTGTTGTTTTTAAATTATTATTCATAAGCAGCTTAGCAAGGACCAGTTGTTAGACGGGTTTTAACTGAACCTAAACTATAATTCTTGCAAAATATAGTTTTTGAGTTCAAGTTCCGCCCCCACCAGTACCTCTCCGGAGACAGCTGAGCCTAACACAAGTCTAACGAACGAGCGAAGCATCACTTGGCCTACCTACAGCAATAGAATAACTTAAAATACATTCACGCCAGTTTTCAGCCGATATTTATAATATGATCTTGATTGTTTAAAATTCGACTTCGAAACTCTCGAAAACACGGCCGTGAACACTGTCATTTTGGCCAGTACTGTCACGTCATCAGTGTGTCTAACGAAGATGGCAGACGTGTACAATAACCTCTCGAACAAACCCTTTTCTGCTCTTCGGTGACAAAAGAGCGAACCAACATGGCTGTGACCAGAGGACCTAAACTTCGGAGCAAGTAAGTTACTTGTTTTTTATGCCTATATAGTGAACCAGGATGATTATATCAGGGCGATCTTCGAAGCAAAAGTACCTATGCTATATATATTACAAGCAATCCGTGAAGTAAGGCATTTCATGAAGTGACGAAAAGCTATAGGCAAATACACTTAATGCCTAAATTTTGTAGGCAATACTTGCATTGCCTGAAGTTTACCTCTAGGCATTTTATGTATTGCCTGAGCGTTTGGAAGGAACAGAAGAAAGTGTTTCAAATTTCTTTTTATCTTTATTGTGTAACGTCTCTATTGCGTGAAGAGATCAAATGTCAGGCGATTCTGTGGCCACACAACTGAGAACGCTAGCAGGTTAGGTTATAAACATGTCTGCGTTAATTACTTGCACGTGGCGTCTCATGACTATCAGGAAGTGATCCAGCACACACACACACACACACACACACACACACACACACACACACACACACACACACACACACACACACACACACACACACACACACACACACACACACACACTCTCATAGAATCGTTCTCTCTCATAGAATCGTTCTACTTTCTTTCGCTAAACTTCCACCTCTCTTTCAACACAAATTCAAGTGGAGAATGAAAGTTCCAAATATTACTGAATCAAAAACGTAAGTCACAAGCAAGTCATAAACAGACAAAAGATGGGATTTGAAAGCACAAAGGTTCGAAAAGTAAACTTTATCTGGTTGTCTCATTCCCTGAAAATTAACGTAAACAACAATTACGTCAGCACAAAACCGTCCATGCGGGTTACGAAAGTCTGAGCTATAAACCTGTGAAAAGACAGTTCACAACCGGTGTATCATCAAAATCATCGCCTCACTTTACCATTTCTCAGAAGGGTCTTACACTTAATTCTATTAAGGCAAATATGCTTACAACACATCATCAATTGAAAACATTTCCACTGATAAATTACATTCTGCTCATTTCACTTCATGCGTACTCAAATACACCGGGAAATGTTTTAAATGGCAACTTATACGGAGTACAAATAATTTATACGAAAATGCAGAGATAACTTTTTAACCGTAATTCACTCACAAGTTATGAAAATGCACTAGAACAAGCTTTGTAAAGTACATATGTGACCCGTTCTCACGAACTTAGTCTTAACTCGCAGCCGGCTTACTGTGCTACAGGCAAAAGCAGTCAATGGGGGTCAACCTGTTTTTTTCTTCAGGTTTTTGCAAAATTAAAGTCTATAAGCATTAAACTTTGGTGTGTAATTTGCACTGATGTGATCTGAAAACATGAAAGCTGATTTTTAAAAAATTGCCTCCCCCACACCTGCATCCTTTAAAAACACGTCACATCCACGTGATTTAAGTATTATTATTGATCGCTTTTATATAGCGATATTCTCCACTCTCGAACAGACTCACAGCACTTGCATGTGATTCTACATGAGTGAATAGCTTTTTATAGCGTATTTTTGAATATCCACCGAAGTGGTGTACTTACAGCGCTGGCATGGCTGGTGCCACATGAAACCGCTGCCATCACGGCGCGTTCTGTGTACACCATACAACTATATCACTTCATGCAAAGCCACATACGTAAGGTGTACGCGTGTTTAGCTGTAACCTGCCACCTGCACTTTTGGCAGAATGACCAGGGTCTTTTACGTACTACTGCGGTAAATATCAAAATAACGAGCAGAACTTGCAGATTTGAGACATGCAGATATCTTCAATTGCCAAATTTTAAGTTAAGACTCATTTCGTGAGAACGGGTCACATATTCAGTTCTGTTCCACAAAGTAATCAAAGTTCTCTCTCTCTCTCTCTCTCTCTCTCTCTCTCTCTCTCTCTCTCTCTCTCTCTCTCTCTCTCACGCACTCACGTAGGCACGCACGCACGCACACACAGAGGCACAAAATCAATACACAGTTTGCCTGAATACAGAAATTGGCAGTCAGGCAAACTGTGAAATCTCGAGCACTATTTTTCAGGCAATACGCGTATTGCCTACAAAATTTAGGCATTACGTGTATTAATTGTCTATAGCTTTTCGCCACTTCATGAAATGACACTTCACGGATTGCCTGTAACATATACCTGTTGATAAAACGACAATACAAAGCCTTCAAATGGAAACATTTGCACATTTTAAATCTTCATATGTCAACCTACACTGACAGATATCTTTGACATTGCAGCGGGCGAAAACCACATCGACAGCACGCAGTTTACAGCCACTCCGCTCACGGCTTTTAAAGTACAATGTTGACAAACAAGGATCATAACTTAGTGTGACAGAAAAACGTACTATTTAGCAAACACGCACGCACGCACGGACACACACACACACACACATATGCACGTACACATGCACACACACACACACACACACACATACACACACACACACAAGCCCGCACGGACACGCACGCGCGCGCGCGCGCACACACACACACATACACACACACGCACGCACACACACACACACACACACACACATGCGTACACGCACCCCCCTCAACCCACACACACACGCACGCACGCACGGACACGCACGCACACACACACACACGCACGCACGCGCGTGCGCGCGCACACACACACACATACGCTCACGCACCCCCCCCCACACACACGCACACACACACACACACACATACGCACACGCACCCCCCCCCACACACACACACATGCATGTACACACACACACACACACACACACACACACACACACACACACACACATTCTGACTATACAAAGCGACAGAGACAGAGAGAGAGAGAGAGAGAGAGAGAGAGAGAGAGAGAGAGAGAGAGAGAGAGAGAGAGAGAGAGAGAGAGAGAGAGAGAGAGAGAGAGAGAGAGAGAACTCAGAACTCAGAGAGAGAGAGAGAGAGACAGAGAGACAGAGTGAGACAGACAGACAGACAGACAGACAGAAAACCAGGCAGAGACAGACAGACAGACAGGGCAGATTTTCAATAATTATATGTTTGACGATACGATTTGAACAAAAGAAGTTGGAACGTTTGCTTACTGCAGCCATGCTGTACCTCATAAGATGCAAGTGATCATCGAAAAACAGGACTGAGCAGAATTTCTTCAAGACTGTTTGATGCTTAGCCTTTGGTGCCTTAATCCCACTCTGCACCAAACATTGACGACGTTGAAGATTCGGTGTTCTTCTTCTGTATCCAAAGCCAAGCATCAAACCATATTGGGTTCGCTAATATTCGTCTGAATTTAAGAACAAGGCCGCTGGCTCGCCCAGCTGCAAGCACAAGCCTTCTCACGTTGATTAGATTTGAAACCCGAGGAAGAACAAACGAATTAATGTGTAATTGGGGAAGTGGTATCATGTCCACAACGTCTCTGAAAAAAAGAGTTCACCAACTGCAGTGTGTATAGCGACTTGCTGGTGATACTCTCAGTAAATCAATTTAATCATGTATGATGAACTTTCAACTTTAACAAAATGAAGTCTAACATGTTTAAAAATAAATAAATATAATGATCATCATGATATCATCATCTTCATCGTCGTCTCTGAGTTTATTATTTTGCTCTGACGACTGCCGACAGTATGTGCCGTGAACGTCGACACATTGTCGTCGGCGACAATATATGCTCGGCGACAACATATGCTCGGCGACAATATATGCCGCAACAGTCGATCGTTTCTCTGCATGTCCCGTGGCAGCATGAAGGCCCTAAGCCGCTCCCTGTGCTTCATTTCACACCGCCACGCGGTGGAGCCAGTAAGCAAAAACGAAACACTGCAAACACAGTAACAGTACAGCCTACCACCAAGTCATCACCACTGTAAACTTCTCCTAAAACAACAACAACAACAACAACAACAACAACAACAACAACAACAACAACACACACACACACACAGAAACAACAACAACAACAACAAACAAACAAAAAAACAGCAGCAACAACAACAACAACAAAACTACACTATTATTTTTTTCAGAGCGCATTGAGTACTTCAGTCGCTCGAATGTGCTTCGGTGCTACGAATGGTTCTGGTCCTACTTACCTCTCTGAGCTGCTACATGTCTATACTCCGTCTCGTGAACGTCGCTCTTCTTCTGCCCCAACTCCGGAAATACAAACGCAGGACTCAGGACTATTGCACTTTGTCTTACTCTGGACCCTACAAATCGCCTTTCACTTACACGAGACCTTATACGCACCACTCGACTCTTGCATCTTTTAAAACGAAACTAAATGCGAAGTTTCCATGGTTCACAACACTTCCATTCCCAACAAGCACGAAACCCAGTTTTTGCGTCATATCTGTGTGTGTGTGTGCGTGCGTGCGTG
>OY757547.1:7307166-7310217 GCA_963584105.1 Alviniconcha strummeri | reverse complement strand
AAGGCGAGGCTTAGGAGCGTTGGCTACGGTGCAGACTACAAAACCGGTACATGCGCTCGCCTATTTTTGCTCACCAAGCCTCGTTTTCGATCTCGTGACCCGCTGTGACCTTGCTCATTAAGAAGGGCCTTTTACAAGATAAGGATACGACACAAGACAGCTTGATTAATCCATTGCGGGAATTACGTGGTCTGCCATAAAACGTATCATATAATAAATAAGACACTTCGTCTGGGGCACAAACTGATTTATCTCGTGATGCATTTGACTTTGTACTGGGTTCGTTTACTGCTTTTCCACGTGTTTTCTTTTATTCCCCCCCCCACCCCCACCCCCCACCCCACCCCCCACCCGTGTCTATCAGCCTTTATCCACAACTGCTTGTTTTTGTGTTTCTTTCATCATTTGTTAGTTTTGCCTTTTTGTTTCTAAGTCTCGACTTCACATAAACTTCATATAAGATTGCACAGCTTACTGAATGTTATTATTATTATTTTTTAATCCCCATTCGTACGTTGTGAACTTAAATCAATATCTGAATAAAACAAATTATATCCCGGCAGTATTATTCCCACTATTCATCACGCAGTTACTAATATATGAATACTTTTTTTTTACACAAACAGTTATTTTGCCAACCCCTCTCTCTCTCTCTCTCTCTCTCTCTCTCTCTCTCTCTCGCATTAACAGCAATAGCTTTTGTCTGCAATAAATGTATTTGTGTGCAGGTTGCCTGCCTTGATAAAGAAAACATATGTGGAAGATGTGCGTATCGTTTCGTGATGTCCGATTCAAAAGAGTTCTGTCTTGACAAGCTGCTTTTTCCTCTTCTCTATCGATACGCCAAGCTGTCATTCCAGAATGCTATCTCACGTGATCATTCAATTCTTCGTCAGCGCAGGTGTACCCGAGATGCGGAGAGGCTGATCCATCCTGACATGTGTCATCGTTACTACGACTGCCACTCCACCAGCAACGACACCCTCAACCGCTGCTGCAGCCAGTGGAACACGAGTGCCCCTACCCGCAGCTGTTTGACGACGACTCCAAGACCTGCGCCCCTTTCACTGGCGTGGAGTGCGGTGATCGTCTGGAGCCTACAAATCCATGTAGGCCCATTGTGTGCCCTCCAGTCCATGCCATGTCCATGGTCACGAAGACACTAACAGAGAAACACACGAATACACACGGACACGCTGACATACCGGAAGACACTGACAGACAGGCAAACAGTTACGGACACAGTGACTGACAACAACATGCACACACACACACACAACACCACACACACACACACACACACACACACACACACACACACCACACACACACACAGATTGCCGGCCCACATTGTACATCTGTGTTACATCGAATAACATACATTATTCTCTTGTCAAAACCTTACCTGTCTATATTATTATTAGCATCAGTAGCATTAGGCGTTTGGGAGAGCATACTGCCATAGACTATGCTTGCTCCTTCAGTTCAGTTCTTTTTGCCACCACTACAGCAACTGTTATTCCTAATACTAAACACAGCAGCAGCAGTAGCAGCAACCACAACAGCAGAACTGAGCGAGCGAGCGAGCGACAGAGAGAGAGATAGAGAGAGAGAGAGAGAGAGAGAGAGAGAGAGAGAGAGAGAGAGAGAGGAGAGAGAGAGAGAGAGAGAGAGAGAGAGAGAGAGACAGACAGACAGACAGGACAGACAGACAGACAGACAGACAGACAGACAGACAGACAGACAGAGACAGAGACAGAGAGAGACAGAGAGAGACAGAGACAGAGACAGAGAGACAGAGACAGAGACAGAGACAGAGAGACAGAGACAGAGAGATTCTCCTTTCATGATCGTCATCGTATTACGTGCGTTCTCTTCCTGACAGGTGACTACAGCGCTAACCACTGTAACAGTGCCCACTGCGTCCCCTGCCAGATGTACTGGGCGAGCTGCCAGGACCTTGACGACGGCCTTCACCCCTGGGAAAAGGGTGAAGGTCACGTGCATTGGGTAGACTGCCGGGACGGTCGGAACGTGGGTCAAGGACGCTGCGACTCTCAGAATGGTGTTCCATACGTCTTCTCTCAGCAGTCTCTGTCCTGTGTCCGCTACGACGGTCAGTTTACTTTGGGTTATAGCTGATGATGGTGATTGGAATGACGACAATGACGGTGACGACCACGACCACGACAGTAACAACAACAACAGTAATAGCAGCAGTAATCAGAAGTATCTGCCCTGTATGCCCTACGCCGGTGAATTCCCTTAGGTCGCATTCAATGCTGCTGCTGCTGCTGCTGATGATGATGATGGTTAGAGATGGTGATAATAAGCTCTGTCCCGAATACTTTCTGTGGCAGTCTAGTAGACTGATGATGATGATGATGACGATGACGATGATGATGCTGATGGTGGTGGTGGTGGTGGTGGTGGCGATAATAGTAATAAGAAGACAAATAGGCTTGACAACGACTACGACAGTGACAAAAACCCAAACAATAGCAATTGATGGTGATGGTCATGATGAGGGTGGTAGTGGTGAATGCTGTTGTAGATGCTGAATCTAATAATCTGCTTAAAAATAAAATAAAAACTTAATGGTCGCATTTTCCTAAATCACAAGCACGCACGCATCATTATTTCAAAATGCAGGAGCTTTAAGTTCTGAAGTCTGCCGCCAACAGGCATTTCTTAACGCGTAGCTTACCCGTCTGCCGTTTGTTGTGCATCGCAGAGGCCATCATTGAGCAGTGCTTACCCACCAGCCAGACATTCCCCCACCCGGGAGAGTGTCACCGCTACTACGACTGTGGCGGCTACAGCCACGCCCCGGGGGACCCTCCCCCTGCCCTCCAGGCCATGCTGCGCACCTGTGACTATCCCCGGCTCTATTCTATCACTGCGGGCGGCTGTCTGTCATTCGCTCTCGTGGACTGTGGGGCCAGAAAGGAGGTCTTCACACCATGTATGTCAGAGCATGCACGCACGCACACACACACACACACACACACACACACACACACACACACACACATACACACACACACACAC
>OY757547.1:7292166-7302166 GCA_963584105.1 Alviniconcha strummeri | reverse complement strand
TAACCGTACTGTGGGTCACTGTCTGAACACCGGTACTGTCTGTAGTCACCTGGAAATAACCGTACTGTGGGTCACTGTCTGAACACCGGTACTGTCTGTAGTCACCTGGAAATAACCATACTGTGGGTCACTGTCTGAACACCGGTACTGTCTGTAGTCACCTGGAAATAACCATACTGTGGGTCACTGTCTGAACACCGGTACTGTCTGTAGTCACCTGGAAATAACCGTACTGTGGGTCACTGTCTGAACACCGGTACTGTCTGTAGTCACCTGGAAACAACCGTACTGTGGGTCACTGTCTGAACACCGGTACTGTCTGTAGTCACCTGGAAACAACCGTACTGTGGGTCACTGTCTGAACACCGGTACTGTCTGTAGTCACCTGGAAATAACCGTACTTGTGGGTCACTGTCTGAACACCGGTACTGTCTGTAGTCACCTGGAAATAACCATACTGTGGGTCACTGTCTGAACACCAGTACTGTCTGTAGTCACCTGGAAATAACCATACTGTGGGTCACTGTCTGAACACCGGTACTGTCTGTAGTCACCTGGAAATAACCATACTGTGGGTCACTGTCTGAACACCGGTACTGTCTGTAGTCACCTGGAAATAACCATACTGTGGGTCACTGTCTGAACTCCGATACTGTCTGTAGTCACCTGCAAACAATTCGTACTGTGAGTCGCTGTCTGAACATCGGTACTGTCTGTAGTCATCTGCTAACAATCCGTACTGTGAGTCACTGTCTCAACATCGGTACTGTCTGTAGTCACCTGCAAACAATCGGTACTGTGGGTCACTGTCTGAACACCAGCACCGTCTGTATAGTCACCTGGAAATAACCGTACTGTGGGTCACTGTCTGAACACCAGCACCGTCTGTATAGTCACCTGGAAATAACCGTACTGTGGGTCACTGTCAGAACACCAGCACTGTCTGTTGTCACCTGGAAATAACCGTACTGTGGGTCATTGTCAGAACACCGGCACTGTCTGTAGTCACCTGGAAATAACCGTACTGTGGGTCACTGTCAGAACACAGGCACTGTCTGTAGTCACCTGATAAATCAAAGGCTTCCTTTTCCCCCATCCCCGCCCCAGTCTCGTGGGGCTTCGGTCTCCGCCAGTATCTTTCCCGGAACGTGCTGACTTAAAACATTTTAAGCACTTTGATCTACGTACAAACAGTGACTGTTTCCTCACAGTTGTTAGGTACTTTGTCTCGTTTACAAGCAGTGATTGGCTTGTGGCAATTAACTCTTACGTACATCGACTGATCTACAAGCAGTGACTGACTGGTGAAAATTAAAACTTCGGTGCATTGACCAACTTACTAGGATTGACCGACTGAGGACAATTAAAACTTAGCTGCATTGACCAACTTACTAGGATTGACTGACTGTGGACAATTAAAACTCACATGCATTGACCAACTAACTATGAGTGACTAGGTCGTGACAAGCCTTCCATAAGTAAAATTCAGCGCAGTGGGTTTAACTCTGGTTAGAGAATAACACTTTATAAGAACTATCAATAATTATTTAATATATTATATTATATTCAGATAATGCTTGTGGCATTTGTACGCTCTTGCGTGACTGAATCTCTTATACATGTAGAATTTATTCTTTTGTTAGTTATTCATGTATGGCACCCACGTTTTCCTTTGAAAGGATTTGACTTGATCTTGCGTACATTGACCTACCTACAGGTAATGACCGGATCGTGACAAAGGTTATGTATATTGACCAACTTCAAACAATGAGTGGTTGGTGACAATCTGACGTACGTTCTGACGTAACTGACCTGCGGAGTGACTGTGTCGTGAAAAATCTTGCGTACGTTGACGTACTTACAGTCAGTGACTGGGTCGTGACAAATCTTGCGTACATTGAACTACTTAGAAGCAGTGACTGGTCGTGACAAATATTGCGTACATTGACCTACTTACAAGCAGTGACTGGCTCCTTCTTGCCCATGCAGTCCACCTCCCAGAAGTCCGCACACTTCTGTTGGCGCACATCGTAGACCCGCGGATAGAGACACTCCTGCAAGTACTGTTCCAAGTACTGAGGAACGACGCCGTAGAACTGGGAACAGTTGTAGAAGAGCTGGCATTCCTCAGGATGAGGAATCAACGCTGTGCTGTTCCTAGAGCAATATTCGATGATGGAAAAGGGCCACGTTGGTGTCGCTGTCAAAGCTCTTGGTGGAGTCGTGGGCGCTGGGCTGTTGCAGGAGTTGTCTCTGTAGTCACCTGTCAACAGTGGTAGTATATTGCAGTCAGTATGTTCGTCAGCAGTCAGTAGGTTAGTGTTGATACAAAAATGGGAACGGAGCAAACCCGCACCTCGATTTTCCCGCGCTTTAACCGTCTGTGGCCCCTCTGCATGGAATGACCTTCCCATTCGTCTTTGAAAGAAACCCCTTTCGGACTCCGTCCAGTCTAATCTCAAGACTTTTCTTCAAAACCAATAGACATGCCTTGTTTTCCCCTTTTGCGCTGTTATCTTCCGCCTCTGTGACCCCCTGTTCGTTATCGGTTTCAAGTTATTGATAAATAAAGTTTATGGTCTCTCTGGACAAGATTTTCCGCTTTAGAAATACTACTGCTGCTGCTGCTGCTGCTGCTGCTGCTGCTGCTGCTGCTGCTGCTGCTGCTGCTATTTTGGTTATTATTATTATTACAATGTTACGAGCTTAAGCTGTTGTATTTCTTCATATGTTCCTTCACGCTGTCAATAAGGTTGTATGACTGCATCGTTAAAAAAACAGATATTAAGAGAATACTATGTGAAGCCTGATTTTAAAAGTGATTTAAAAAAATAGTCAAACACAAAAAGAAACATACGGATAGCTCAAATTACGTGACGCATGACAATGTACCAATGACATAGCACGAGTAACGTGAAGCATGACAATGTGCCAACGACATTGCACTTGACACGTGTCCTATAGTGACACACCCGATACTGTACTACTGAGACTGTCCTTGACACCTATCCACCCCTCTATAGTAGCACACATAACCACAAACCGACACTGTCCTTGACCCCCCTCCCCCCACGCACCCCCCACCCCCCACCCCCCGTCATGGCACGCACACTGTCCTTGACACCCATCCACCTGTAGCAGCACGCATAACCACATACTGACACTGTCCTTGACACCCTTCCGCCCCTCTGTAGTGGTACGCATAACAATATACTGACACTGTCCTTGACATCCATCCACCCCTCTGTAGTGGCACGCATAACAGTATACTGACACTGTCCTTGACACCCACCCACCCCTCTGTAGTGGCACGCATAACAATATACTGACACTGTCCTTGACAAATGCCCTCTTGTGATCCACGCGACTCACTGGCCTTCAAAGAAGTTTCACGCATTCACACTTTGACTCTATTTGTGATGCAAGTGAATATTTCATAATTATAACGATATAGTTTGATGAATATTTCATGTGACGGAAATCTACATCGATCAATATTGTATATAACAATATAATGCCGTTTGTTGTTTGTTGTTGTTGTTGTTGTTGTTTTGTTTGTTGGTTGGTTGGTTGGTTGGTTTTGTTTTTTTGTTTTTGTTTGTTTGTTTTTCATTTGCATGTATAATGGTATATCCGGAGTCTTTTGACTCCCTTGCAACTGATGTACGTAAAACGTCCCTATACAACTGAACTGAAGAGTGTATTGTAGGCAGCTGTATTGTATCAGCTTTAATTCCTTAGCGATCCGACAGCCAGAAGCCGGCTGGGCGCCACACAGGCAATCAGAGGCCATACAAAACTCACAGGCAGTGGCCGGTTTCCTCCTGCTGCCACACTCAACCCTCCACTCCGGTTGACACGTCTGCGACCGCTCATCGTAGAGCAGCGGGTAGGCACACTCGGAGAGGTAATGGTCGTAGAACCGGGGAACAACATCGTAGGACCACGAACAGTTGTAGTACAGTTGGCACTGCTCGGGGTGGGGAATCAAGTCAGTGCTGTTTCTGGCACAGTACTCGTAGATGGAGAAAGGCAGGCTGGAGGTTGGAGTGGGCGGTGTTGTCGTTGGTGGAGGAGAGGCTGGCGCTGGGTTGTTACACGGATTGGTTCTGTAGTGACCTGAAAACCGCAGCGGTTTCTTTCCTATGATAATGGCAATTGAGAAGAAGAAGTAGAAGGAGAAGAAGGAAGTCTTCTAAACTGCCATGTCTCGCCAGAATTCAAATCACTTTCCACAAGCACCACACACAGCAACAGCAACAGGCAGAAAGATGTGTGTGTGTGTGTGTGTGTGTGTGTGTGTGTGTGTGTGTGTGTGTGTGTGTGTGTGTGTGTGTGTGTGTGTGTGTGTGTGTGTGTGTGTGTGTGTGTGTGTGTGTGTGTGTGTGTGTGTGTGTATGTCAGACAGACAGAGACAGAGAGACAGTGAGAGAAGGAGAGAGAAGAAGAGAAGCTAGGTGTCTTTCTGAAATATGTATCCATCTCAACTCTACTGAACTCAGGCCAAAGAAGACGAACAAGAGCAACAAGCGCAACAAAATAAATAGCAGGAAAGAGGAAGCGAAAGGAGGACAATGAAGGAATGAACGCAAAGAGCTGAAACGAATATGAAAGAAACGAAGACATGAGCATATAAGAGAAAACAAAGCACAAGCAAGGAAAAGAAACGATACTGAGGATTTTTTTTTTTCTCTCTCTCTCTTTCTCTATAATAATAACGATAACAAATAATTATGGGCATTTCTGCTGATTAGAAAGTCTTTGTAATTTGTGCAAGGCACGAACAACAAGTTCAACAATAAAAATAAAAAAAGACCCCAAGGAGGGGCGGATGGTGTGTGTGTGTGTTTGGGGGGGGGGGGGGGATGGGGGAAGCAGATTACTAGTCATCCTCGGCACACTTACTCCAAACCCTGCCGCAGTTGGTTACGCCAGGAAGAAGCAGTTCTTATCTCCGTGCGTCTGTCTGCCGGAATCGGCCCAATAAATCTCAAGCTGTCAGCGTCCTCCATATTTTTTGTGAGCCGGTTTGGCCTAGCGGTAAGGCATTAGGCTGGTAAGCAGATGGACCTCGGTTCGAATCCCCTTCGGCTCTCCTTTCTCTTCAAAAGTTGTGGTCTGTGGACACCGTCTTGTGACTTTGCCCCTCACAATTAATGAAACATCTCATCTCATCTCATCGCTGCCCATCTTAATGCAGGAGTCATTCTGGTGGTGACAGTGAAGCGATAGGTATATAACCTACCTCTTCCCCCACCTCCATAGCCCCTTCCCCCTTCCCCCCGTTCCTAATAAGGTTTCATGGTTTCTCTGGACATTAAGCACCATATTTACTTACTCACTTACTGCCCTCCGCAGAATGTGAGAAACGTTTGAGTACTTAGACTGTCGAAGCATGCACGTAAACATCGTCTCGATCCGAACGATTTTGGTTCTTTACGCTGATGTAAGCACTGGGAGGGGTGACCGCGACCTGAAATAATTTGATTTGTCCGTATTTTTACAAACTTACTGCCATTTGAACACCAACCAAAAACTGTCCGTTAGTTGATCATTTATGGCAGTGGTTGGAGGAACGACGCCGTAAACCGATGCTGGGAGTTTGTCCTCGCGTCTGTCTACCGAATTCTCCCCAGTACTTCTCACGTTGTCAGAGCCGTCAGAAACATTTGCGAAAAGTTCAAGCACTAAGAGTGTGGATGCATGTAACATAGCGTTGAAGCACACACAAACGTCCGCCGCGGGTAGGGTAAAGCAAAGTAGTTCCCTCTCGATTCAAATGACTGGTTTTATTTCTGCTGGCGGAAAAATTGTGAGCGGCTGTGAGCCTGGCATAATCGGCGCTGTCCTTGCGGTTACAAACTCGTACTTCCAGTTCAGCACCAACTACAGAAAGTGTCAGTTAGCGGAGTCCACTGGCGCAACCAGTTACTGCAGTTACAGTGTTGGGAGTTTGATAACTAATGATCAAGATCTGTCGGTCAACACCTGATAACAGCTGTTGACCAAGTTGGTCCAAGTTGGCGCATTGTTCTGTAGATTTAACTAGGGATCATGCGCCATAGAAATGTCTGTTTTATTATTATTATTTGTCCAGCACTCACATTTAGTGGCAGGCTTGCGCCGTCCATTGCAGTCGACCCTCCACGCTTGTTGACACGTCTGTGACCGCTCTTCGTAGAGCAGCGGGTAGGCACACTCGGACAGGTAGTGCTCGTATGGCCCGGAGACAACACCGTAGGCCCTTGGCACCACGCCGTAGGCCCGCGGCACCACACCACTCTCCAGGGAGCAGTTGAAGTACAGCTGGCATTCGCTGGGGTGGGCCATCAAACCTGTGTTATTTCTGGCGCAGTGCTCGTACACAGAGACGGTGACGGGAGAGGTTGTTGGTGGAGACGTTGCTGGAGTCGTCGGTGTTGGTCGTGGTGTCTGTGTCGGCGTGGAGGGTCTAAATGTGAAGCGTGTTGGTGTTGTCGTGGTGGTGAGGCTTGCATCCGGTGGCGTTCCTACAGTCAGAAGTAATTCGGACATCAAATAGAGCTATCAAGCATCGGTCGTGAGCCTATGTGGGTACGGAGAGAGAGAGAGAGAGAGAGAGAGAGAGAGAGAGAGAGAGAGTATGTGCGTGCGTGTGTGTGCGTGTGTATGTGCTTGTGTGTGTTCGTATGTGTTTTTGTGTGCGCGGGTACGTGTGTGCGTACGTGTGTGTGTGTGTGTGTGTGTGTGTGTGTGTGTGTGTGTGTGTGTGTGTGTGTGTGTGTGTGTGTGTGTGTGTGTGTGTGTGTGTGTGTGTGTGTGTGTGTGTGTGTGTGTGTGTGTTAACAAAGGCTTTGGAAGTTTCCATTCCAAGATTTGCCAAAAGTCGTGAAAGATACTGAAGGACTATGCACGAGGATCTGAAACATAGAAACAGACAATAATGGACAAACGAAATGATGAAGCACGAAAAGATTGAAATAATAATGATAATCAAACTAACACAGAAAAACCCGTTGGCATCAACCCATCAATTACTTAATAATCCACCAAACGTAGATACCGGAAATTTTCACCGACAGCTCGCAAATATGTGTAGCCTATTCTGTGATCACTGATCACTACGGATCTTTTCTTTCTTTCTTTCTTTCTTTCTTTCTTTCTTTCTTTCTTTCTTTCTTCTTCTTCTTCTTCTTCTTCTTCTTCTTCTTCTTCTTCTTCTTCTTCTTCTTCTTCTTCTTCTTCTTCTTCTTCTTCTTCTTCTTCTTTGTTCGGGGTAATTAGCAGTTATAACAATGCGACTTAGTTCCGTGCAGTCCAAGACGGTATCTATGCACTAGGAAAAGCCTATCGGTGCTCCACCCCGTCTCTCAGAAGTTTCCACAACGTTGCCTTTGAAGCAGTTCCTCTGCTCGTCTGACTGACGATGGTCATCTCTCGTCCTTTCAAGCAAGTCGTCAAGTGCTTCCTCTTTCCACGCCTCTCTTCTCCAGGCGATCCATGGTGTGATATCCTTGGCTTTGTGCTCACAGGTAGTGTCTCAAGCTCCTCAACACTTCAGATCTTTCAAGACGCAAGCCACTTGCAATCGTTGCTTTGCCCGCCAGTCTATCTGCTCGGTCTTTTCTCTTCACTCCGGCATGTCCAGTATATAAGATGTGCGACATAACAGCTACAGAGAGTATTGTGTACACAAGCTGTGAACAACACAAGGATTTCCATGAGTATTCTTGAGTAAAAAGATTAAAAAGAGGAAATAATTATGGAACGCAGATGCGATTCAGTGGGCAGCCAATGGAGAAAGCAAGACGAGGAGAGATGTGGTCAGTTTTGGGAACTCTCAGGACAAAGCGAACAGCGTTGTTTTGAACTTTTCGGCGGAGACAAGAGTAGTTGTGTAGCGCATTTCGACAGAAGATAGATGGATGAAACTAATACGACGGAGAAGAACTAAATAAAAGCGACTCACCAAGAAAAGACAGGTCTCGGATACAAGAAGAGCTAAAAACACCACCACCAACAACAACAACACCACCACCATCAAAACAACAACACTACAACGTGTCGACAGTTATGTCTTCACTGGGGGAAAATAAGCTGTTTGTGTTGTGAGTACGTTTTTCTAGTTACTTTACCGAGTTTTCTTCTCACCTGCAGTCATTTGGTTTTCCCCCTTAATGCGGCGGAGTTGGGGGGGGGGGGGGGGAGGGGGGGGGGGAAGGGGGGGGGAGCGTACGTTACGTTTAAGTGCCTAACAAATAGTCTTTTATATTACATTACAAGATATGAGATGAGAATTTTCAGTCAGGTGGCAGGAAATGTAACACTAAGGTTCTTGACAGAGTCCGACAAGGGAACAGTTGAGCTACCTACAGTGTCACATAATCTGGGAAGGAAGAAAAAGAAGAGGCCCAGACTTTCTACCCGAGGATGTGATCACGGCTTTAGTCTTGTCACTAAGCTTTCGTTTGAGCATACATAGTCATCCATACACTCCTGCATCGAGAAGAGGAGCTCAGGAATATTACAAAACCATACACTTTTTAAATTTTTATTAGTATCTGTCTGTCTGTCTCTATCTCTCTGTCTCTCTGTCTCTCTCTGTCTCTGTCTCTCTCTGTCTCTCTGTCTCTGTCTCTCTTTGTCCTCTCTCTATCTCTCTCTGTCCCTGTCTGTCTGTCTGTCTGTCTGTCTGTCTGTCTGTCCCCCCTCTCTCTCTCTCTCACACACACATTCACACACACACGAACGCACGCACGCACGTACGAACGCACGCACGAACTCACGCAAGCACGCACGCGCGCGCGCACACACACACACACACAATCACACACACCTACGAACTCACGCACGCACGCACGCAGACACGCACGTACGAAACGCACGCACGAACTCACGCACGCACGCACGCTCACACACACACACACACACACACACACACACACACACACACACACACACACACACACACACATACACACACACACACCCTTTGGCCCGAAACAGCCGCCGTTTACAAAAGCCACAAAAGGTAGCTCAAGGGAGATAAACGTTTGTTTGAGACGAGCACACTTGTCAAGGAGGGTGTACACCTCGGCTGAAGTTTTAATACTTGTCAACACAGCTAAAGGGTTGCCGAGACATCACACGTGGCTGGGATCATTTCCCTGTGTGTTTTGTCCACATTAGAAAGAGACAATGTTGAGAAAGCCAGCTGTTTGAGTTGTTAAAGGCCCTGTGCCCCCGTCCGATCCGTCTCTCTTATACACTTGTGCCATGTGTCCGATCCGTCTCTCTTATATACTGTGCACCAGTCAGACTTAAAGCTGTGATAGAAAGCGAATGACCGAAATCAAGATCACTTCAATGCATTCAGCAATGCACAACAGTTCACCAGTTGACATTTTACCAGGCTAAAAAAAAAATATAAAAAATACGAGACAAATGAACACTACCAAAGACAGAAAAGCAGCATCCAAACAAAACAGAAGAGAATTTTACACTGCAGATCGTATGTCACATGTACGAGTAAGAAAGCAAACTTTACCTGTTTCCTTTGTTCCTTCGTATTAATTTACTTTCATATGCTATTCATTTCGTATTCAAATGTCGCCAACAATATCAGGCGGGGGCACGAAAAACTAGCAGCAAACACGTAAAGATAGTATGGTCGAAAAAACACCTTGCTATCGACGTAAAAGACGAGTCAAAAAGAATTCGAAAACCCGAGACCAATTGCTTATCCAGGCCTTATCTCTAGGCTAAACCATCTCGCTCGATTCTGTTTGCACCATCATTCACAGGCAGACTTGTGTATGTGCCCTGATCTGGGAAGATCGCCACCAGCCACATGAAGACTCTTTGTGCCATGGCTGGTATGTGAGGAAGAACGCCCAGCCACATGAAGACTCTTTGTGCCATGGCTGGTATGTGAGGGAAGAACGCCACCAGCCACATGAAGACTCTTTGTGCCATGGCTGGTATGTGAGGGAAGAACGCCACCAAGCCACTCATGAAGACT
>OY757547.1:7277833-7287833 GCA_963584105.1 Alviniconcha strummeri | reverse complement strand
GGTTGACGATACCATATGTCCTAGCCGTACATGCTTTTTAAAAGAGGCAGTATTGAAGCGTCTGCCTCTTCGAGGGTTTGTGTTTGATGTTTGCGTATGCATGCTTCGTTTTATATTTGTATAGGGATTGATTATGTGGACTTGACTTGGAGAAGGGTTTGTATGTGTGAGAATTTTGAAATATTCATTTGCTTATGCCAGAGTTTGACCGTCCTGAGCTGTCCCTGTGCGCTTGACAGAACGTTCAAATACAGAATACTTTATTCAGCCCATTACGGAAAATTACACTGTCATCTCGCACATAATATATATGAAACAGCACACATAAAAGCAATATCAAACAAACAACCTGAAATAAATGAGCACAACCATCTCTTACTAACAACCTAACTGTCAAGCAATTTCCCGAGCTGTAAAGATGCACGTGAGACTGAAACAAAAAGAGAATAGTCAGTGGCAAGCCGTGGTATGCACAAATGCTGACGAGAACATGGAAAATCAGTAGCGAAATGGAAGAAAAGGCTTGCATGCATCTAGCTGCCCACACGGTCACTGACATTAACGATCGAATATCACGATGGACCTGAGCTGCTGTGAGTTAGCCTAGAGAGTGAAAAGAATTATGAATCGTCCGGCAGGCATCGCACTGCCTACACGTTGCCTTCATCAACACTGTCTACAACTCGTCTGCCTCTACCGTCCGCCACCTAGCAGGAAGAATAACACTCTGAATGAAGTGTCGTAGTGTGTTTGTGTAATAATAGGGGTCACTGTGCACTGGGTGTCTGTGTGTTTGTGTGTGTGTGTGCGTGCGTGCGTGCGTGCGTGTGTGTGTATGTGTGTGTGTGTTTGTGTGTGTGTGTGTGTGTGTGTGTGTGTGTGTGTGTGTGTGTGTGTGTATGTGTGTGTGTGTGTACATACGTGTGTGTGTGTGTGTGTGTATGCGTGTGTGTGGGGGGGGTATCACACACACACGCATACACACACACACACACACACACACACACACACACACACACACACACACACACACGCACGCACGCACGCACGCACGCACGCACGCACACACACACACACAGAGGGATGGAGAGATGTAAAAAGACAAACGCTGTTGTTTATCAATTTTTAATACACAATTAAGCTTAGAAATACTAAAAACTAGTACGTAGAAATTTAATTACATTGTGCCGTGCATTCATGACAAACTCTCGTCATCTCAACTCATCTCGTCCAAAATGTGTATGTAAATCTCTCTCAGTACGTTTTGTTCCTGTTACCTTTCACTCTTCTCCGGCCAAATAGACGTTTTACTTCGCCAGCACGCTCACATCACTATAACACATTTTGCACATTGCAACAGTATGGCGTAAAAATGAGACTGATGACATTGTTCTCAATATCGCGTCGTGACAGAAGACTTTACAAAAGAACAATCACACATCCGCAGCGTCATGTTTCGGCCAAAGACTGTGCAAAAAAATACTCATCACAACATCCCGCACATCGGGATTTAACAAAGACTGCAAAGGAATGTATGCTGATTGAAGACATTTGCAAAAGTCTGAAATAAGAAATCTACATTTACGAAAGAGAAGTAAAACTGCCCGCAACATCATGAAAAACAAGTATGTGATTCCTGTGCTGAAAACTACATAAGAGCAACACCACTGTCCGCAATACTGTTTCGACTAAAGACCTCACAAAAGAGTACGTGGTCCCCACGCTGAAGTCTCTTACGAAATATCGTATGCTAGCTATGCTGAAGTCTTTACAAAAGAGTAAACATAGCGTCAAAAACATCGTGTTCTGGTGGAAGACTTTACAACAGAGTAAGAGTAGTGTCAGCAGCATCGTGTTGTGGCAGAAGACTTTACACAAATTACCAGTTGGTAACGAGCCAATCAATAGTCTGTGCCTAGCTGTTTTCAGCTTCAACAAAGTTCAGCCTTGTGGGCGGTTTGTGGAAAAAGGACGGGTGCATCGGAAGCTTATTTATACATGTTGCAGACAACTGTTTCGTAACCATCGATACACATGCAGAGCAGGAGCATTACCTATAAAACACGTTATGCCAACTGCAGTTTGGCTTCAAGAGCAAAGGTCTCCAAGAACATTGAATCAACGTGTGAGCTGCAATAGCAAAGTCTGGCAACCCTGAATCAACAGCAGTCCAGCAACAGCAAAGCCCAACGTTAAATTAACCCGTGACCAGCAACAGCAAATTCTAACAACCTTGAATCAACGGCAGACCAGCAACAGCAAAGTCTAACAACCTTTAATCAACGGATGACCGACAACAGCAAAGTCTTGCAACCTGGAATCAACGGCAGACCAGCAACAGCAAAGCATAACAACCTTGAAGCAGCGGGAGACCAGCAACAACAAAGTCTTACAACCTGGAATCAACGGAAGACCCTCAACAGCAACGCCTAACAACCTTGAATCAACCGGTGACCAGCAACAGCGAAGCCTAACAACGTTGAATCAACGGGTGACCAGCAACAGCGAAGCCTAACAAAGTTGAATCAACGGGAGACCAGCAACAGCTAAGCCTAGCAACGTTGAATCAACGGGAAACAGCAACAGTGAAGCCTAACAACGTTGAACCAACGGGAAACCTGTAACAACAAAGTCTTACAACTTTGAAAGAACAGGAGATCAACGACAGCATCAATCTAACAACCATGAAGAAACGACTCATAAACAAGAGCCACGGAACAAGTATACAAATCGTAACGGAAAATGCAAACGCCCTAAGCCTCGCATCGAGTACCTACTTTATGTACAGGTGTACTGGTAGCAAGAACATGCTGACTGCTCCCGGCCAAGCTCCACACAACCTAAGTCTAGAAACGTTACTTTCCAGGTACAGTCAGACCAGTCGGCCGTCAGAGACACCAGAACAGCATGCTGTAACGTCAGTTGAGTACTATATTCATTTCTCGCTCTGTGTTCCAGGCACCAGTATATCCCTCGTGCATACAAACCGTAACTGTGCAAGACATTGGACTTTACACCTCCAGTTGGAGGATGAGTTACCGACTTGGCTAGGAACAGTGAGTTACCACA
Source organism: Alviniconcha strummeri (assembly GCA_963584105.1). Classification (NCBI taxonomy): domain Eukaryota; kingdom Metazoa; phylum Mollusca; class Gastropoda; family Provannidae; genus Alviniconcha; species Alviniconcha strummeri. Next base: position 7,284,764 of record OY757547.1, on the reverse strand, counting down.
AAGGACACCTGAATCCCTCTTAAACATCGCACGGTAAATTAGTGCACACGTACATGTCTGTCGGCATGTCATAACTGAAGAGCAAATAAAAACAGCTATTGCAGCTAAAGCCGGAGAGAGAGAGAAAATGCGTCACGCCTCCTCGTAAAGTTGTCGTAGTTATCAAATTCGATGAAATCTCAAAGAAAATTACAAAAAGCACGAAACGAATTTCACATCCATTTTGTTTAACTGGAACACAACGGCGATCACACCGAGACGGGATCGAGAGGAAGAGTTGCATGTGATTACCAAACTTTCAGAAACCTCCCATCACAACAAAAAACAAAACAAACAAAAAACAAAAAAACAAAACACGCAAAAAGAACATCCATTTCCTTCAAACACGAACACAACAATGATCACAACGAAAACGAGTTGGAGAAGGAAAATAAAATTGCTCGTGCATTTTTACAAAATGTGACGAGCCCTCCGTGTAGGAAAAAGCCCAAACCTCATGAAGAAAAAAAAAGAAGGAAACAAACAAACAAACACAAAAGCGTTTTTACCCGAAGCGGGTACACTTTCAGGGTCAAACTGAAGAGTACGAAGGCGCAGCGCTAGGACACATGTACCGTACGTAACTCGTCTGGAGGAGACAGGCGTGGAAAAAGAAAGCGTTCGACCATTTTGCTTGAAACGTCAAAAATAGGCCCCTCATTGGAACTAACACACGAATGGTTCAAAAGAACGTGTATTTAATATGACACCGCACAGCACGTTACTGGAACCGTCTTAAAGGCAACACCAGGAAAACGTCTGGGAGACAAGGTGGAGCGCATATTGGCGATCCCGAGTGCGTAGATACCATCTTAGAAAGCTAGTTATGGGAGGGCATGCACACGAAGACGCACACGACTAAAATGGCTCTGTGCAACTGAATGCAAGTGGTGGCAGATAGCAGATGGGAACCGTTCCTTCAGTAGGTGTGGGCCTCCACCAGCACTTCGTTGGTGGGGGTGGCTCCTTCTAGCGGCAGCTCCGGGTAGTTCCCTGAAACAAGGTATATAACTCCTGCTGAGTCAGTTTTTGAAAGTAAGTAACTTGGAGTTTTACGCCCAGTCATCCAGTACGGGTATATAAGGGTGAGAGTTTTTCAAAAAGCTTGTGAGCCGGTGTGGCCTAGCGGTAAGGCGTTAGGCTGGAAAGCGGAAGGACCTCGGTTCGATACCGCTTCGGCTCTCCTTTCTCTTCATAAAGGTTGTAGTTTGTGGACACTGTCTTGTGACTTTGTCCATCACTTCCTACTGAAACATTAAAATGGCTCTCATCGCTGCCCATCTTAATGCAGGAATCATTCTGGTGGTGACAGTGTAGCGATAGGTATATAATCTCCCTCTTCCCCCACCTCCATACCCCCCCCCCCACTTCTCCCCGTCCCTAATAAGCCTTATGGCTTCTGTGGAAGTTAAGCACCATGTTTACTTACTTACTTACTTACTTACAAAAAGCTTCTTTTTTTTTCTTTTTTTTTCTTTTTTTTTCTAACTCCAGTAGACTGCTCGACAAAGGGGATGGTTTGACTGGATTCGTTAACTCGCTAAACTTTTGTTTTAAGGTGAGTCAGTTACGCGTGGTTTTACTTAAAATTGACGTGACTCAGTGGCTCGCAAAATAGGACTGTTCATATTTCATGCACCTTTTTTTTATTTTTATTTTTTATCCTATATCCGTGGACGAAAAGAACTGCCTGAACTTGGTGTGTATAAACGTCAATGATACTCGTTTTTAAGCGAAACAATCCACCGTGCAGCTATAGCACTGAATATGATTGCTTCGGTTTTTGGCATAGGTTCATTTTGCAAAATGTGCGTAGTCTAGGTCTAAAATGATCCATATTTTAAAGATCGCATCACTAAATAAATACTGTGTACATATCAACACTGGTGAAACGAATTAAATACAAAATATTGCATGTGCAGAAAGCATAGATTTAATATTCGTCCGAACAGTACATCACAGCGAATGAAACAACGGCAGGAAAGACTGGACATTAACTCTGCATTAAAATAAGCAACAGTAGCTGACTACGAGACACTGGACATCAGCTCCGCTTTAAAAGAAGCAACAATGTCTGACCAGCATACGGCGGACACCAGCTTTGCAGATGGACAAAGCCATGGACCTATATGTATAATTATGTAAGTCCTTGGACAAAAGACCTACGCTTTGCTAGATCTTCTGATGACGTCACTTCCGGCACCAAAAGGACCAGGGTGGAAGAGGGGGCGGGACTGAGACCAAGTACAGGGTGACGTCACAAGTGCCTGTATCATTCTTCCGATCACTGGACACGAAAACAACATAGCTCAACCAAAAACAGATAAGCGGCTTAGCTCTCCATTTCATTTTTCATCGTTTTCCACCGTTTAACTGTTGTTTAAGCGTCGTTTGATAAACGGGGGGAAGAAAAAAAACAAAATTCGCTAATAAACAGCATTCTTTCGAATATTTTTGTTTGTTTGGATCTTGTGTTAGAACGCTAGCAGCCTTTCTGGTTTCAGATTTTTCAAGTCATCAAGGTGCGCAGGTAAAAAACAAAACAAACAACAACAACACACACACACTGACTGACTGTCTAAATGACTAAATAGCTCTGGTTCCAAACTGTGGCAGAGATTAGAGACACCGAGTGACGCCGCCGCCCCTTACTTGAGGACTGCCGGTAGGGGCGTGGGCGGAGGATGAGAGAGAGACGGCACATGAGAAGGACGACAGTGACAAGACGGCTAACGACACGGCATGCACGACTGGTCAGGTGTGTGCGACACAGGGAGGGGCTCCATCATCTCCGCCACTATGTCCGAACTGACCTCTGGACCCGTGTTCATTTCCGCCACTTTTCTATCGCGCTATTCTCAGTTTCAGAGTGGCTAGAGCGGAGTTGGGGGGAGACAGACAGACAGGCACGCATGCAGGCAGGCAAGCAGACAGACAGACAAACAAACAGACAGACAAACAGGCAGGCAGGCAAACAGACAGACAGACACAAAGTGAGATAGAGAGAGGGAGTGGGCATTTGTCTGTAAAAAATAAAATGACTTATTTTCTTTACCTTTAATGAATTTGGACATACATCCACAGAAGTAAAATATCAAGTCTGCACTGGCTAAAAAAAATAAAAAAAATATCACAAGGATAAAAACACGCGCGCGCACACACACACACACTCACGCACGCACGCACACACACACACACACACACACACACACACACACACACACACACACACACACACACGCGCGCGCACGTACGCATGCACAAAAATCATCAACAGCATCAGCATAAGCATCACTGGTTTTTAAGTCCACGCTGAACATAATAACCTGCTGGCACAGTTTAGCGCGTTAAGCTGGTCAACAGTGGCGAAGATGACTTGCCGATAACTGCAAGTGGCGGGTAAAACGTATCCCGGGCACAGACTCTCACACAGTGAGCTAACAGCGGACTACACTGACAACACCAGCACCACGTTCTGGCCTACACGTGTCTCACCTAGTGAAAAGCCCGGACTGGAAATGCTGGAGTTGAAACTGTCTGCACCAAAACAGACCCAGCACAGTTATATAATTATGGTTACCGTTGCAAACTCTTCACTGCCAACATGTCCCTAACCACTTTTTTCTTTCAGGCGCTCTTGTACGTGTAGTTCGTTTTCCCTATATCAAACCCGACCGCTGTACTATAATCTCGCTTCCATTTTACATAAAAACTTTGAGGGGGAAATAACATTAACGAACTTCTTACCTGTAGCTAGAGCTAGAGCACACTCTTACACCATTTCTGTCCACACAGATCAACACTGATCTGTTAATATGTTTATAAGCAAAATCAAATAAACAAACACAAACAAAACCAAGACAACGAATAAACCAACACAGAAGCAAACGAGCAAAAAACTGAGCGCGGAGGAGGGAACAGTCCACGTACAGCAATACGCACCATCTTTGCACGTGTGCATGGACCCGTAGTTGGCCGGATCTTGAGGCGGATATGGTTGAGGCGCATGCGCGGCGGCGTGCGCGTTGAAGTTTTCGGCCCAGCGTCGCCAGGGGCCGCGGGGTCTCCTCAGGATGGCGGCCAGGCAAGCGGCGAGGACAGCGACCAGGGAGTCGATGGTGGCGATGAAATAGGTGATGCCTTTGACAATGCGAAGTCCCGTGAGCTCAGAGGCCTCGTTCGCTTCCTTCTCCCAGTCTGATGGATCAGAGAAAAGAGGAAGGCGTTGGCCTTCATGAGTTGTGAATGCAACTGTGTATTTTTATTTTTATTTTTTATAGTTACTTTTTATTTATTTCATTTTAATCTAAAAACATTATCAGTGAGTGAATCTGTATAAGTATTTAATTATTTTTATGTTCACTTGTTTATTATTTGTGAACGGCAGACAACTGAATTTCCCTTTTAAGGATTAATCAATTATTATTGTATTGTACTGGTACATATTGTCAGAGACAGTAACCGTCATAGGTTTCAGGCACCGTACAAACTGACGATTGACTGACTTATTGTTAGACTGGTTGACTCAATAAGTTACTGAATGATTCACTTACTGACTGACTTACAGATTGACTGATTGATTGATTGAGAGGGTGACAGGGGGTGGGTGACTCACTGATAGTTGAGTAGATGAGTGTGGGTAAGTGAGTAGGTGTATGAGTGAGTGTGTGGGTGAGTAAGTGAATAACTGACTGGTAGGTTAGTCAGATGATTAACTGATTGACTAGTGATTAACTGACCGATTCATTCATTAACTGACTGCAGATTGTGGCAGACGGTTCCCTGTTATACTCATGGCAGAAGGTACCTAATGTATCGTTATACAGGTAATGTTACACATGCCCTTTAAGGTACCTACATGTATCGTTATACAGGTAACATTCCACCAGAGCCTCTCTCTCTCTCTCTCCTCTCTCTCTCTCTCTCTCTCTCTCTCTCTCTCTCTCTCTCTCTCTCTCTCTCTCTCTCTCTCTCTATCTCTCGCTGTGTATCTGTGCGTGTGTGTGCGTAAGTGCGTGCGTGCGCGCGCGCGCGTGTGTGCCTGTGTGTGCTCGCGCGCGTGCGCTCCCCCCTCCATATCTCTCTCCTGTCTGTATCTGTGTGCTCTGTAGGGGTGTGTGTGTGTGCTCTGTAGGGGGGTGTGTGTGTGTGTGTGTGTGTGTGTGTGTGTGTGTGTGTGCTCTGTAGGGTGTGTGTGTGTGTGTGTGTGTGTGTGTGTGTGTGTGTGTGCTCTGTAGGGTGTGTGTGTGTGTGTGTGCTCTGTAGGTGTGTGTGTGTGTGCTCTGTAGGTGTGTGTGTGTGTGTGTGCTCTGTAGGTGTGTGTGTGTGTGTGTGTGCTCTGTAGGTGGGTGTGTGTGTGTGTGCTCTGTAGGGGGGTGTGTGTGTGTGTGTGTGTGTGTGTGTGTGTGTGTGTGTGTGTGTGTGTGTGTGTGCGTGTGTGTGCTCTGTGGGGGAGGGGGGGCCCTGTAGATGTGTGTGTGTGTGTGTGTGCGCGCGCGCGCGCGCGCAATGTGTGTGTGTGTGTGTGTGTGTGTGTGTGTGTGTGTGTGTGTGTGTGTGTGTGTGTGTGTGTGTGTGTGTGTGTGTGTGTGTACCACCCGGGTGCCACTGACTAGAGACAGCCGCTCTGAAGTTGAAAGTGTCGCCCTTGCTTCTGGTCAGAATCACTTGAGGCGCTTGTTGTCCGAACACGCCATCATACCCCTTAGAGCCTGAGTTACGTATGACAGATACATCACAAGTGTATTACGTCATATTTCTATACACTGACAGACACAGCGCCCTGTCGTATGATATCACATTGCTTGCTGCAATACTGACCAACCCAGTCCCGTCGTATAACATCGTATTGTTTCATGTACATCTGACTGACATAGCCCAAGCGTATGATACGAAAATGTGGCACTGTAACAAATATAGCCCAAACGTACGATAACGTCATCATGTTGCACACTAAGTGACATAGCTCCACTGCATATCATATTGTGAACATTGCATGGCATAGCCCTATGGTATATTATATTGCTGCAAAATGAAAGACCAGTTGCATTATATCATACTGCTCCACACTGAATGGCATAGCACGATTGTATTATATCTTGAGCCACGCTGAAAGACATTGCCAAATATTATTATATAATACTTCTGCACACTCTGAAAACGTAATGACATAGCACGCTAGTGTTATATATTGCAGCAAACTAAATGGCATAACCTGGTTGTATCATATATTACTGCACACTGAATGGCATAACCCAGTTGTATTATATATTGCTGAACACTGAATGACATAGACCAGTCGGATACCTGTGACACTGCTGTACAGTGAAAGACATAGCCCGGTTGTATTATATATTGCTGAACACTGAATTACATAGCCCGGTTTTATTATATGTTGCTGAACACTGAATGATATAGCCCGGTTGTAGTATATATTGCTGAGCACTGAATGACACAGCCCGGTTGTATGATATATTGCTGAACACTGAATGGCATAGCTCGGTTGTAATATATATTGCTGAACACTGAATGACATAGCACATTTGTATTATTCTATTGCTGCACACTGGATGACAGCCAAGTTGTATTTAGCCCATTATAAAATCATGATACTACGGCACATTGAATAACATCGCCCTGTTGTATTTATATGATAATTATTGCTGAACAATGACGGGCATATATATATATATATGGTGCCATAAAAGTTTTACCTCATTCGAAGAGTAGAACCGGGTGTTGATTCCTTGAATCTCCAAATGTTTCTCCGTTGCCTTCACGACGTCATCACTCTCCTCGCCAGGAAAAACACCCATCTGTGACGTCAGTACCTCCATCTCAATGCATACCTGTTCGAACTCGTCTTCGCTCGAGGTCTCGAAGGTCAACTCGC
>OY757547.1:7267833-7272833 GCA_963584105.1 Alviniconcha strummeri | reverse complement strand
CGTACTGTCACAAGCCTTTCAAATCTGGCATGTACACTATTACAAGCTTTTAAATCCGGTATGTACACTGTTACAAGCTTTTTAAATCTGGTATGTACACTGTTACAAGCTTTTAAATCCGGTATGTACACTGTTACAAGCTTTTTAAATCTGGTATGTACACTGTTACAAGCTTTTTAAATCTGGTATGTACACTGTTACAAGTTTTCGAACCTGACACGTACACTGGAAGCTTTCAAACCTGCTATTTACACTCTTACATCTCTTAAATAGTTATGTATATTTAAGTTTTGAAAGACCTCCTTTACACAGTGTCCTCGAAAATGCTACGTCGCTGTGTTTTGTCGCTTCAGAAAAAGCACCAATTGTACCTTAAAATTAAATGTAATAGACTCAGCGATCACTAACATCTCTTCCATCACGCACACCAACAGCCTACGGTACCAGTCCAAAATGAAGACCACGGACAGGACACCATTCGTCATCACACACAACACCGTAAACGCACCACTGGCTGTTCTTTATTCTAGTTCAAAAATGAGAAAGGCAGTACCATCGCCACCTATCGTGGGTGAACGGAATTGCAACAATCTGAGAAAGATGCTGATGCCGTCCAAACCCCCTAAACAGAAGCCACATGAGCCAGAAAAGAACAAGGAAACAGAGGGATGCTTTAAGTGTACGAAAAAATGCATCATCTTCAAAGAACATCTGGAGCAAACCACCATCTTCAGCAGTGTCAAAACCAAAAAGACATTCTTCATCAGGGACCACCTAGTCTGCTCTTCAAGCAACATTATATACCTGACTGACTGTGCTAAGTGCGGGTCTGTACAGTACATGGGGGAGACTGGAAATTTCGGAGACCGGAAATTCCCTGCAGAACCGAGACACCAAAACCAACAAAAACAGTTTAGTGGCAAGGCAGAGAGAAAGAGAGAGAGTGAACCGGGTCATTTTAATTATGCACATGTTACGTACTTATTTGTGACGCCCAGCGTTTTTTAATCTCAGAGAGAGAGAGAGAGACGTCATAAACTGGGTTACATTTAATTACGCATGTGTTTACGAACGTATTTGTGACGCTCAGCATTCTTCAGTCACAGTTCATTGATAAAAGGTTTCAAGAAAGCCGAAAATTCTAAACAGAATGTGGACGTGTTATTGTTGTTTTTATTTACACTAAAGAAAAGTAAGTAAATAAGTTGGTGTTTTACGCCCAGTCAACCGGTGCGATTATATCAGGGTGATACACATCTCATATTGTATATTTAATTTTTAATAATGTGTATGTCTTAAAATGGGTCTATATACAGTTTTAAAACCATGCTTAAAAGGTGAAAACACAAACACACTAAAGAAAAAAATAAAATATATATATGACACAGAAAATCGAAGTATCGAACAGAAACAAAATTAAATGACAGAAATCTAATATATTTAAGAGTGGATTGGTTCTTAGATTTTAATGTCCGGTTAACCGCATAGGACGAAGTCAGTGAAGAAATGCATTCAGTGTTTGGGTTGTTAGACTGTTCAGGTAAAACCCACATTTAGTGTCTGGGTTATTAGACTTTTCACTTAAAACCCACATTTAGTGTTTGGGTTGTTAGACTGTTCAGGTAAAACCCACATTTAGTGTCTGGGTTATTAGACTTTTCACTTAAAACCCACATTTAGTGTTTGGGTTATTAGACTTTTCAGGTAAAACCCACATTTAGTGCTTGGGTTATTATAATTTTCAGGTAAAAGCCACATTCAGTGTTTGGGTTATTATAATTTTCAGGTAAAAGCCACATTCAGTGTTTGGGTTTTAGAATGTTCATGTAAAAGCTACATTCAGTGTTTGGGTTATTCGAATTTTCAGGTAAAAAAACAAACACATTCAATGTTTTACCTTTTTTAAGTAATTTAGAATTTTCAGGTAAAAGCCACATTCAGTGTTTGGGTTATTAGAAGTTTCAGGTAAAAGCCACATTCAAAGCATTATCCTTCGCACCTGTTCTTGTCATCGATCTTCTATTTTTTATTAGTGCGATTTTAAGGCTAGATGTTTCCGAGTAATATTAAACCTATGCAAAATTCAAATACATATTAGTTAAAAGTAAACATATCCTTTGAACATTTCCAAATAAAAACCAAGATGAAGTAATAATATTTCTGTTTTTCAGGATAATCTGCAAGTAGGTTACAACAAGCGCATTGAAGAAAACACAGTGACGATACGGAATGTGTCAATGGTCTCACCTTCTGCTTGTTCTTCCAACCTTCCCCCGAAGACAGAAGATGGGACTGCAAACAGTCTGGGCCGGCCTGGGCGCCACGCTCAGCAGCCGACACATCAGCCGTTCAACTCCTTCCCTTCTCTCCTTCTGCCATGGCTTCTCTCCGGGCGTCGTTCCGGCCTTTTGCAGTTTGGATCAAAACACGAAAGGTTCAAAGGAACACGCCCCAGTTAGTAGTTGGGGAAATTTGGGGGAGAATGATATTGCTATTGTTAAAAATATAATGTTTAAACAACAACAGCAACAACAACAACAAAACATACAACAAAAAGAATTTTGTGCTGCCGTTGTCCACTTAGCTGTACATAAATTTTATTCCAATCATCGTTTGCTAGTATATCTTGTGTTGCTGTTGTCCACTTAGCTGTACAGGAATTTTATTCCAATCGTCTTTTGCTAGTACATTTTGTGCTGCCGTTATCCACTTAGCTGTACAGGAATTTTATTCCAGTCATCGTTTGCTAGTACATCTTGTGCTGCCGTTGTCCACTTAACTGTACAGGTATTGTATTCCAGTCATCATTTGCTAGTATATTTTTTGCTGCCGTTGTCCACTTAACTGTACAGGAATTTTATTCCAATCATCGTTTGCTAGTACATTTAGTGCTGCCGTTGTCCACTTAACTGTATAGGAATTTTATTCCAATCATCGTTTGCTAGTACATTTTGTGCTGCCGTTGTCCGCTTAGCGGTATAGGAATTTAACGCTTGGGGCTGAAAGACAGGATGGAGGAGGAGAAAGATAAAGAGCTTGAAGCTGTCTATAGCCATCTGTTGCATTCGCCCCAGATCACATACATACACCCAGTGTCATTTTGTGAAATCCAACATTTTCGGTCCAGCCCGCGTAAACTGAAAATATTATCATTGTCACAAAGGAGGCACTTTTGTGCTGACTCTTATTCCGTTGGCACCCGCACGCACAAGCATTCTGATTATACAAAGCTAAATATACACAGCTTAAAACGGGCAGCAAACGCCCGAGAGATTTAGAATGGATAAAGACGCATGGAACAGAAAAAATGGCAGGTCTACAATTTTGGGACAAGAAATGTTTTTAGATTATATTTGAGTGAGTCCAGAGAGGGTTTATGTCGGAGAGGAAGAGGAAGGTCATTCCATGTTGATGGACCGAAAACAGAAAAGGTGCGGGAACCAACAGTGAAGAGTCTGGTGCGAGGAATCTGGAGGCTGAGAGTATCAGAACCTGAGCGGAGAATACGGGAGGTTACAGCTAAACTACATCACGCATTGTGTACCCTTCGTACGTGGCTTCGAATAAAACTGTAAACTGGTGCAAGGTTGTATGGTGTGAATTAAAAATAATAAAAAATGTGCGCCGGAATGGCAACAGTTTCATGTCGGTGGATCCAGCCACGTAACTAACAAGCAAACACCGCAAACACGCGCTGTGTAAAGCTGCATGTAGTCACTCATTCAGAGTTGCATGCGACTAAAGCGCAGTGAGTCTCCTCGGAAGCAGAGAATAGAGCTGTATGACCACGATCAGTCTAATCTATGAGAGACCAACCAGAAACAGCATTATGCAAATACGTGTCAATGAAATTGTATTGCAGAGGATGGATGCATGTTGTTTGAATAAACCGCCCCATGATGATGTGCTTGGTAGAAGAAACAAATCTCTCGTCTGGTGAGAATCTAGATCTTTCAAAAGTTCTCTCTTTTAGTAGGTCAGAACATAGCTTTGAATGCTTCATCTGCTGGCAGGAATTGAATCCGCCCACAGTTGTTGCCTACCTATATAATTCAACATAAATCTTCTCCGAGCACCTTCAAACATGAAGTGGTGTGTGACTGGAGAAAAGCGGCGGACTTTAACTTGTGGTTTGATTAAGTGTCTTTCCTCTGAAATGACTAGCGGTTAAAACCTAACAGTCAGTCAGTCAATTCCACAGCACTTAATTTTCATTCCTATCTTTATTCTCCAGTATTCACTGGTCTAAACGTTCTGAGGTCACCACTATGCGATTGACAGAACGATCAAATCCAAGCACTAATTAACTCACTGTTCTAATATTTTGTGGAAACGGTGCTCCGGAAGAACGAACGGAGAGACGTCGGTCTCTGGACAAAACTGGTTTATAGGGAAAGGGGGAGATGGGCTGGGAGGCAGATGAGAAACGGGAGGAAGCAGATTGCTTCGTTTCTGCCTGCTGATTATTCATAGAGCCGGGCCCATGGTTCGTTCCGGGGCCAGGTTCAGGAGCGATCGCCATATGATAGCAGTGCCCGGATGAGTCCTTCTTCTGGGACAGCTCATGCATTTTCATGGAATACGGGAAACAGCATTGCAAGTATTTTGACTCTTTATGTTTTGATAGAGATATAGCTCTGAATTTGTTCTACGAGCGATTTTCGAGATGAAGGCCAAGTAAACCAATGTAGGGGAGTATGTGTGTGTGTGTGTGTGTGTGTGTGTGTGTGTGTGTGTGTGTGTGTGTGTGTGTGTGTGTGTGTGTGTGTGTGTGTGTGTGTGCTTGAGAGAGAGAAAGAGAGTGCTGGTGGAGGTGCGCGCGCGCGCGCGCGCGCGCGCGTGTGTGTGTGTGTGTGTGTGTGTGAGTGTGAGTGCTGGTGGAGGTGTGTGTGTCTCAGTGTGGGGGAGGCTGTGTGTGTGTGTGTGTGTGTGTGTGTGTGTGTGTATGTGTGTGTATGTGTGTGTGTGTGTGTGTGTGTGTGTGTGTGTGTGTGTGTGTG
>OY757547.1:7260978-7262633 GCA_963584105.1 Alviniconcha strummeri | reverse complement strand
CGCGACTGATGATGCGCACCATGAACAATCAACAGTCGATAATTATCACAACAGCGAAATGACTTCAAACCATAGTAATACGAAGAAGAAGAGGAAGAAAAGTGAATCAGAATTGTGAATAGATCATGAATTCTGTTTCGCCCCTAATATACTTTTTCGGCAAACTGGGTCCTTTGAACAGTTCAGAGTATGTGGCAGTCAAATAATTTATCATTAGTCTAAATCGCGTGGTGTCCCCTTCACTATACGGTTGACAGTCGCAAATTCCACGATCTCTTTTTTAACGAGCTGTTGCTTTAACTTTTCTTCTGTGATTCCTCTCTTGTCCATAAATGGCAACAGAAAACTGACTGAAAACCCCAAAGACTCAAAGAGCATAGACCAATGGCTAGATCGTGTCAGAAACATAACCTAACGGTGCATGAAGGCGGTGTCAGGAACATGAATGCAGTGTCAGAAACATAACCTGCCGCGGTGCATGAATGCAGTATCAGAAACATAACCTACCGGTGCATGAAGGCGGTGTCAGGAACTTGACATAACTGTGCATGAAGGCGGTGTCAGAAACATGACCTACCGGTGCATGAGCGCAGTGTCAGAAACATAATCTATCAGCGCATGAAGGCGGTGTCATGAACATAGCCTACCGGTGCATGAATACAGTATCAGAAACATAACCTACCGGTGCATGAAGGCGGTGTCAGGAACATGACATAACGGTGCATGAAGGCGGTGTCAGAAACATGTCCTAACGGAGCATGAAGGCGGTGAAAAAACATGGCCTACCGGTACACGAAGGCGGTGTCCGAGACATGACCTGCCGGTGTATGAAGGCGAAGTCGGAAACATGACCTATCGGTGCATGAAGGCGATATCAGAAACATCACCTACCGGTGCATGAAAGCGGTGTCAGAAACGTTACCTAGCGGTGCATGAAGACGGTATCAGAAACAAGACCTACCGGTTCATAAAGACAGTGTTAGAAACATGACCTACCGGTGCATGAAGGCGGTGTCAGAAACATGACCTACCGGTGCAAGAAGGCGGTGTCAGGTTGGAGTTGTAATAGCACGCCGAGCACAGCCCCGAGTCCTGATCACATCGCCGACATTGGCCTGATGGAGAGCAAGTCTCAGAGCACTTGTCTCCGTGAAAACCGTCCTTGCAACCTGAAATACAGAGGTGTTTTCTACACAGTTTTGTACTACGCAGTCCCACTGATGAATGGCACTAGGACAAAAGACTTTCGGTCTGCGAGTGAGCGAATACAGGGTGGATTCACCCCGCTTTGTGCCAACAGTGTAATGTAACATTAAGACAGTGTGGCCGTTTCCTATATAAAGATAAAAGCTTATACAGTGTCATGAGAAACTTTCAGAATTCGAGAATGACTCTCTCTCTCTTTCTCTCTCCCCTCTCATTCTGTCCCCCCCCCCCCTTCCCTCTTTCCGCATCCCCCTGAATGCAATTGCACGTATAATTTGCATACGAACGTGGAACTTGGACGTCATGAACCTCTTAGCTCGCCTGTGTCTCGGAGCAAACGAGAAACTGACAAAGATTAAAATACTCAAAAAGGTGACAAGAACGTCTATTTCAATTATACAATAGAGTCCAGGCAAAAACTTTCCGAACCAAGGAACAGAGATATGGCG
>OY757547.1:7250978-7255978 GCA_963584105.1 Alviniconcha strummeri | reverse complement strand
CATTACTGTAATCGTCATTGATTCCTCGCCTTATCACACAAATACAACAAAAGTGTAGCGACATAAAAAGGTTACTATTTTATAGAAGCATGCAGTCAGTGTCACTGTATACGACCAATCCACTGTGAAAATATCTTTGTTCGGTAAACAGTAATTCTGTAACCAACCTGTACAGTAGTCTCCAGCGAAGTTGCCAGCACACGCCGTACACCCCCCCGTCTGCTGGTTACACTCGTTGTTCAGACAGTTGGACGGGCAAGCAGTGTTACACGTGTCTCCGTACCACCCAGCCTGGCAGCCTGCACATGGCCCACAGAACTCATCTTGTGAAACCACAGGATGTCGGCAGCCACAATGTTCACTCGACATGGAGCAAAGAGCTTTCAGTTCACTATTCTATAGGTGATTAGTTATGATATTCGCTTGCAAAATAGTGTTTTTAAAGTTAACCATTCTTCTTAGCCGTTTGTGTGTTTTGAATAATAGCAAAAATAATAACGATAATAATAACATTGTATTATACTCAGTGTGTAGCCTTCAATGCTTTCTCGGGTTGATTAACCCTTCTGTGCCTCATCCTGTAAAACATTCCGGGCTGAAAGGTACACACACACACACACAAGAATTTTCTGGTCCTATGATATACTCGCATTATTGTCCGTTTTGGTGTGAATCGTTTCAGGGAAGGGGTGGCTTAAGGATGTCAAAATTTGCCTTTTATGGGTGATGGCGCGGCAAGTGTGGCAGTGAAAAGGTAAATACGGTGGGTTACTGATCAGAAAGCAGTGGAAAAGAACAATTCATAATCCCACACGCTGTTTACGTGTTTGGTAACAAGCGGTTGTTTGAATCACAGTTACTTAGGATTTCGTTGATAGGTGACTGGCTGAAGAGTTCGCTAAGCCGGAGTTCACAAAACATAATAATCTTATGATGCATGTTCGGACGAGCAGCGTACGAATACAATGAATACTACGCGGTCAGCGCAGGGCGTGGGTACCCGACAGAACACTTAACTTGCATAAATGCTTCGGAATTAGTAGAAGCTGCAGAGGACGAAGCACTCCAGACAACACCAAATTAAAAAAATTAATTAAAAGTCGTTTTGATGAAGTATGAAACGACGCGAACACTCTCTGAAAGACGAAGATCACCAAAGCAGACAGTCAGCCTGTTGGGAAATTTCAGTAATGAAACGGCGAGAGCACACTTCGATGTACCCCTGGGGAAGTTTTTGTGCCCTGTATGTACTCGCATGCCAGCGGGAGGTCTTTGTTGTTGTGTTTGTGAGAAATCTTTCAAACGCTAACTCCCTTGTTTGCTGATTAAACATTTTATAATGTATTTATTAGTGCTTCTTTGTCCCATTTGGGAAATTTGGATCGCCTTACCTGGGTAATGCATAGCAGCCGCAAGAGCAGCGCTACCCATTCCTATCGCTGTGTGCAGTATTTTCGTGTGTCCAAACAACGGTATGGCTGCTAGTGTTTGGGATTTTTGGATGTGCACCTTGATGTTGATGCATGCGATTGCACACGACGGCTGTACTGACAACGTAAGAGAGTCTGCACTCGATGTTGATTCTGGGAGAAATTTCCCTCGCCGCACCGAGGACTTTTCAGTCGGACGCTCTACCAACTAGCAATCCCGGCCCCGTTCGGTATCAGCAACATTTTACCATCCCAGACTATGCTGATTTCTGGATGTCGTAACTCTTAGTCCGTCAGTATCCAAGTCATGCTGTTTGACAACCAGTGACAACGCGTTCAAATGTCATGCAAACACAAGTCGACTGCCACGTAGGCCTACTGCTCAGTAATGTGCACCGTGTGGTCTATTCCAACTGTTACGTGACAGGTTTTGAGCGCTCTTGAGGCGCCTGTCCAATTTCACACTCCACTCTACGTATACAAATTGAATTTTCCTACTAAGATTGAATGGATACGAAGTTAGAGAAGCGGACGTCGTTTGGAGATTAATGAATATTAACATAGACCTGATTACACGATAGGACCCAGTCAGTCAGAATTACGTCACTCGAGTATCATTTAACTGATGCGCATTTACGGGGTCATGACCCTGCTGGTGGACAACCAATGCGGAGAACCACTGAACCACATATGACGTTTATTTACAGTCTTCTTTCAAAGTGTGAGAAAACCAAGATGTTCTATGCACAGATTGATGTTGTGGGATGTGATTAATACCCGCAACTGAACGTGGGGCATGGCTTTTATCCGCTAGATGCTTCGAGAAGGTATCTGCTGTCTCCTGTCTGTGGGCATAACATCCCTGTTACACGCTCTATTGCACACACACACACACACACACACACACACACACACACACACACACACACACACACACACACACACACACACACACACACACACACACATACACACACACACACACACACACACACACACACACACACACACACACACACACACACACACACACACACACACACACACACACTAATGACATACTTGTGCAGAAACTCGTAGTCCTGTCACAT
The DNA here is from genome assembly GCA_963584105.1 of Alviniconcha strummeri. Classification (NCBI taxonomy): domain Eukaryota; kingdom Metazoa; phylum Mollusca; class Gastropoda; family Provannidae; genus Alviniconcha; species Alviniconcha strummeri. Next base: position 7,253,457 of record OY757547.1, on the reverse strand, counting down.
CCTCCTTGACAATGCGAGTCGCAGGTCCTGTCACAGTTGATCCCATGGAAGCCTACCTTGCACTCTACAAAGCAAAAGAGAACAGCATATCAGCGTGAAAACAATCATTATCATGATTACTGTTCTTGTTAGTTTTCTACCTCGGATGAAGAAATTAAGGTCTCCTCTGCTGAGAGCCCAGAGCTAGCAAATGTTCTATCTTCAAGAAACTCCTCTTATATATATAGCTCAGAATATAGCTATAGTGCACACATGTTGCCAGGAACGTCTCCCTTTCTATTCCAGTTTATACAAGCGCCGGCCACTCAACTTTATTTTCTCTGTCTGCATCTTATGTGTGTGTGTGTGTGTGTGTGTGTGTGTGTGTGTGTGCGTGCGTGCGTGCGTGCGTGCGTGCGTGCGTGCGTGCGTACCTGCGTGCGTGCGTGAGTGTGTGTGTGTGTGTGTGTGTGCACATGTGTGTGCATGTGCATGTGTGTGTGTGTGTGTGTGTGTGTGTGTGCTTGTGCGTGCATTTCTCTTCCTGTGTGTGTGTGTGTGTGTGTGTGTGTGTGTGTGTGTGTGTGTGTGTGTGTGTGTGTGTGTGTGTGTGTGTGCATTTCTCTTCCTCTGTGTGTGTGTGTGTGTGTGTGTGTGCGCCGCGCGCGCGCGCGCGCGTGCATCTCTCTTCCTGTGTGTATGTCTGTGCGTGCGTGTGTGCGCGGCGCGCGCGCGTGTTTGTGTGTGTGTTGTGCGCGCGCGCGCGCACGCGTAATTTGCGAAGCTTGATTTTCAGCGCTCCTTTTTTTATTCTTCCAACAGAACATTGTCGGTTATTCCCGCAGAAGAGCTCGCCAAATGGGCATACTGCTAGTTATTATATATATAACAAAGTGGTAACCACACAGATAGTTCAGTGGAAATATAGTCAGTATTATGTTTACACGATTGACCACTGTTAAATGTTCTTTTGCTCAGTAATTCTGTAACCAACCTGTACTGTAGTCTCCAGCGAAGTTGCCAGCACACGCTGTACACAGTCCTGTCTGCTCGTTACACTAACCTGTACACACTCCTGTCTGTTGGTTACACTCGTTGTTCAGACAGTTGTTGGACGGGCAAGAAGTGTTACACGTGTCTCCGTACCACCCAGCCTGGCAGCCTGCACATGGCCCACAGAACTCATTTTGTGAAACCACCTGATGTCGCCAGCCACAATGTTAACTCCACATGGCACTGATAGCCTTCAGTCCACTAATCAATAGATGATTAGTTCAATGACAGATAGATAACTGACTTTAATGCCCAATCAACCATGACGGTTATATCAGGACGAATTCTTAGATGATATTTGGTAGCAGCATGACAATAAAATGAAAAATGACAATGATAATAATATTTATCCATGTATGTAAGATGAACGAAAATCGCATTCTTTCGAATTTAGCTAGAAGCGAACACAAAATCTTCTAGAGTAGTGTGCATGTTGTGCTCACAAAAAATAACTATTGATGTTTACAATTCAAGAACAGCTTTGTTGCTATGGTTATGGGGTGTGTAGGCAGCGTCAGTCTCCAGGGTAGGTGATAGTCCAACAGGGGACCACCACTTCGTTCTGAAACACTCAGTGGGCTAGTTCTGGGTAAGCTTGCGCCACTCAAATGAAAAACAACAACAAACAAACAAACAACAACAACAACAACAAAGAAGAAGAAGAAGAAGAAGAAGAAGAAGAAGAAGAAGAAGAAGAAGAAGAAGAAGAAGAAGAAGAAGAAGAAGAAGAAGAAGAAAAGGGCGGAGTGTAAAACAAGCAAGCAAGCAAAGAAAGAAACAAAACAAAACAAAAAGTCTCAGCTAACTTGACGGAGTCGAGATCGTCCATTTTAGAGGTGTGCTCAATCACTTTAATAATTATGATTAAATTAAAAATGATTCTAATGAACCTAGAAGGGTGGCATTGGTGGAGTCAGTCGAGATTGCAACATATAACCCGGAACATGCATATGTGGAATTACGCTTACCATAGGATATACCAACTACCATGTGATAATAATAGTATCATCGCTGGACGCACCTTACTAACACCAAGCTGACACTGGAAAAATCGAATGTAACATTCATTGCCCGACAAATATGGTTCTTGTTGTCAGAAAATTATAATGGTTTTTAAAAAGTGTAATTATTTCAGCAACTGTACGATTTTAATATTTATTTTGCATCATTTATTATCCCTGTAACATCAAGATCTTTACAACTCATTTTTGGCTGTAGTATATGGTCCCGAGAATGTCCGTGCGTGCATGCATATTGTACGTGTATTATATATGGCACATGTGTGTGTGTGTGCGTCAGTGCGTGCGTGCGTTCGTGCGTGCGTTCGTTCGTGCGTACGCACACACATAATCACGTTTATTTACAGCTCAGTGCAAACAACCCGCCCATTTTCTTTCAGAGTTAGGTCAAGACAGGACCCAGGCAGTTTACGATACAATGCATTTGG
>OY757547.1:7238778-7250778 GCA_963584105.1 Alviniconcha strummeri | reverse complement strand
GATAAACATCAATGTTTTTCGTTCAATAACGTTAGATTAAGACTTAAATGGAACAAACGACCACTGATTTATAGACGAAAAGTGTAGCCGTTACGCCTGACCTCATTAGTGTTCCTTCTTGAATAGCTCATTGCTACACAACACAGCATCTTCACCATTAAACTGGTTCGCTCGCGATGGGAACAGCGGGGTAAACGTTCAGGGGACATCACTCAGCGCGGTCGCTTCAAGCATTCCTTCAAGTTCACTTTCAATGTTGCTTTACGCCCACGGAGACCTTAAGGACTATTGGGGACGGGGATCCCAGGACGGCTATCTCGGTTTTCACACAGTTCCTGAGTTCTGAATCTGAGATACTACTGTCCAATGTCGCTTTACGTCCACAGAGACCATAAGGACTACTAAGGACGGGGACCCCAGGACGGCCACCTCGACTTTCACACAGCTCCTGAGCTCTGAGATATTACAGTTCAGTGTTGCTTTACGTCCACAGAGACCATAAGGACTACTAAGGACGGGGACCCCAGGACGGCCACCAAGTCTTTCACACAGCTCCTGAGCTCTGTCATTCCTTCAGTAAGAGCCATTCACTTCAGTAAGAGTGAGGTCTGTCATTCCTTCAGTAAGAGTGAGGTCTGCCATTCCTTCAGTAAGAGTGAGGTCTGCCATTCCTTCAGTAAGAGTGAGGTCTGCCATTCCTTCAGTAAGAGTGAGGTCTGCCATTCCTTCAGTAAGAGTGAGGTCTGTCATTCCTTCAGTAAGAGTGAGGTCTGTCATTCCTTCAGTAAGAGTGAGGTCTGTTATTCCTTCAGTAAGAGTGAGGTCTGTTATTCTTTCAGTAAGAGTGAAGTCTGTCATTCCTTCAGTAAGACTGAGGTCTGCCATTCCTTCAGTAAGAGTGAGGTCTGTTATTCCTTCAGTAAGAGTGAGGTCTGCCATTCCTTCAGTAAGAGTGAGCTCTGTCATTCCTTCAGTAAGAGTGAGGTCTGCCATTCCTTCAGTAAGAGTGAGGTCTGTTATTCCTTCAGTAAGAGTGAGGTCTGTCATTCCTTCAGTAAGAGTGAGGTCTGTCATTCCTTCAGTAAGAGTGAGGTACCAGCGAATTTATAACGCTAACAGTCATTCTTGTTTCAGATTCTTGAACTAAGTGATTTCACTTCTTTCGTCGTTTGTTCGCAGATTTTGTTTGTTGCTTGTAGAAGGGACTGAACATTTGCACATATTTTGCTTTATCCCAATAAAATAAGTGTTCTTTTTGATCAGTAACAGTAACAAATTTCAGTGCAGTGAAATACGGCAGACAATAGATAAGACTAGAAAGCACAAAATGGACTAGAAAGCAGTTTTGAACTAGCACCATGTATCAGCCTCTTCAACTGGCCCTACAGCAGTCAGACATTTGAGCCGTTTCAACAGGCTAAACTATGCATCAAAACAGGGCAATTTTATTGTGCCACTGAGTTGAAGACAAACGGGATGATAAATGATTATTAAATAGCACCTATTAAATAGTTGTGGATGCCAGGGGGAACGGCCACTTCCGCTTATAATTAACCGCCGCATCCACTCAGGCTGCGCGATCAGGCAGAGGACGCCTTTCTTCTCTCTCATCCACATCTCTTTTCGTTTTCCTTTTTAACTGACCATGTTCTTCGTGTCTTTCTTCAACATGTTGGTCCTTTCATGGTGTAATTCGTACATTAATGCTTTTTTTCCCGTTTGTGTGTGTGTGTGTGTGTGTGTGTGTGTGTGTGTGTGTGTGTGTGTGTGTGTGTGTGTGTGTGTGTGTGTGTGTGTGTGTGTGTGTGTGTGTGTGTGTTATGGGGTGTTTTTCAATGTAAAGATTGTCGTAAAATTAATTCTGCCGGAGCGTGTTTCTCTTTCAGTATCTAGGAATAGGTGGACACCCATCATTAACCAATCATCATGTGTACAAATAAACTGACACCCATCGTTGATCAACCATCACGTATAGGAATAGATGGATACTAGTTATACTTTAATGTAACAGATAGATGCCTGCGTTTGTTGTGCAATTCAAAGGCATTCGTCAAGCTGTCTACTCTTTCGACTGGCATATGCTTCTATGGTCGTACGCATGGATTAATGAGCCGTAAATCTACGTGTTCTTTCGCAGCTTTCTTCGACTTCTTTCATTCTGTTCTCTTTCTCTCAGAAATGCTGATCTTGTGCGTCACGTTGCATGCGGAGGCTGTGTTCTAATTGCCTATATTGTAACGTTGCTGTTCCCTGTTAACTCAACCTGGGTGTCTGTTCTTTTTTTCCTGAGGCAGCTGGCGCCGCAGATCTCAAGAAAACCTCGTTCGGACAAACAGTAAGTGCCATTGTATGTATGCGGAGAGAAAAGGGGGATAAGGGGGTAGATTCCACCCTGCCTAGTAAATGTCATTTTCTGTGTTCGTATGGGCGGTGTGTGCGGGGGGAGGGGTGTGTGTGTGTATGTGCGTGCGTGCGTGCGTGCGTGTGTGTGTGTGTGGTATAAGGTGATTTCTGATGTAAAGATTGTCAATTAGGTTATTCTGTCGCAGCGTGTTTCTCTTTTAGTGTTAACTGTGGGACAGATAAAGGCCTAAAAAGAGTGTTTGTGACAGTTTCTGCAAAACGTAACCTGACATATGAAACATAGAGAGAAAGAAAATGAAATGTCATGAGTGCGTCGCTTTTCAGACCCGCCAATCGCCTTGAGTGACAAAAAGATCTGCACTCCTGATCCTCCGACCAATGCCTCTACTGCCCCTGTTCCAGCCAACTCAGCGAATGAAAGCATGTACGTTGAGGTAGGGGACACAGAGAATACCTATGACAAACTTCAACCCTACTCCAACGAGGATGCCGAAAGGCAGCAGTACTCGCAGTTTGCGCCAAGTGGTCGTGACGTCGACACGCCAACTGCCGACTCCGCGTACGTCAACACCTCATTACCCATGGGGAAGGAGGACGGGAAGATCTGAATCATCATGTCTAGGAAGAGATTGATATCCATCATTGATTAACCATCATGTTTAGGAATAGACTGACATCCATCACTGACAAACATAGTGTCTAGGAACAGATTGACATCCACCAATAGCCAATCATCATGTCTTGGAAAAGATTGATAAATATCATTGACCAATCATCATGTCTAGAAACAGACTGACACCCATCATTGACCCATCATCATGTGTAGGAATAGATTGCTCCAACCATTCACCAAATATGATGTCTGAAATTAGGTGGAGACCACCCATCACTGACCAATCACTATGTCCAGAAATAGATGGGCATTCACCATTGACCAACCATCAAGCCTAGTAATAGGTGGACACATATCACTATATAACCAGTCATCATGTTAGGAATAAATAGACGCCAGAAACTGACCAGTCGTGTCTAAGAATAGACTGACCCCCACCACTGACTGATACTCATGTCTGGGAATAGACTGACATTCACCATTGACTGTCATGTGTAGTAGTAGGTGGATACCTATCACTGACCAACCATTGTGTCTAAGAATAGACTGGCACCCACCATAGACCAACTATCATGTTTAGGAGTAGAATGACACTCACTATTGTCCAATCATTATGTACAAGAATGGATGGCCATTTATCGTTGGTCAGTCATCGTATCGAGGAGTAGATGAACATCGATCACTGACCAATCATCATATCTAAGAAATGTTGACCACCCATTATTGACAAATCATCGTATCTTGGAATAGACGGATACCCATCATTGGCCAATCATAAAGTCTAGGAATAGACTGACACATATCATTGACTAATCATAATGCTTAAGAACAGACTGACACCCATGTTTGGCCAACCATCACGTATAGGAATAGGTAGCCACCCACCATTGACCGAGCATCATGTCAAACAACAGAATGACAACCATCACTGTCCAACCATCATGTCTAGGATTAGATCGACACCCATCACTGTCCAACCGTCATGTCTAGGACTAGATGGACACCCATCATCGACCAACCATCGTGTCTAGGACCAGATGGACACCCATCATCGACCAATAATTATGTCTAGGAATAGATTAACGCCCCTCATTGGCTAATCGTAACGTACAGAAATAGGTGAGCACCCATCGTTGACCAATCATCATGTCTAGGAACAGATGGACACTCATCACTGATTAATTATCATGTCTAGGAATAGATGGACACTCATCACTGACCAATCATCATGTCTAGGAATAGATGGACACTCATCACTGATTAATTATCATGTCTAGGAATAGATGGACACTCATCACTGATTAATTATCGTGTCTAGGAACAGATGGACACTCATCACTGACCAGTCATCATGTCTAGGAATAGATGGACACTCATCACTGACTAATCATCATGTCTAGGAATAGATGGACACTCATCACTGATTAATTACCATGTCTAGGAATAGATGGACACTCATCACTGATTAATTATCATGTCTAGGAATAGATGGACACTCATCACTGACCAATCATCATGTCTAGGAATAGATAAGACAATCATCACTGACCAATCATCATGTCTAGGAATAGATGGACACTCATCACTGATTAATATCATGTCTAGGAATAGATGGACACTCATCACTGACCAATCATCATGTCTAGGAATAGATGGACACTCATCACTGATTAATATCATGTCTAGAAATAGATGACTCATTCAAATCTAACCTCTAGAAATGTTATTCTTGTATGTGTGTGTTTTCCAAAACAATAGACCTGCAATGTTTTCCGCTAAGTTCTGCTATCTGTCGCAAGACCCTGTTGATTATCTAAGTTGGTTGTTAATTGTGTATATTATCGTGTGCGGGTGGCTCCCCAGGCCAGATTTTTGCGCTGTAGAAATATTACCGTTCATTCTAGCCTTCGTGTCATAACTTTTCGGTTTGTCAGTTGACCCTATTGTTATGACACATAATTTGAGATCGTGAGGTTGCAGCTGACGATCCTATCGAATTCTCCATGGTGAATATACTGACTGTGCTTCACAGTATGACTAGATGGACAAAACTGGACATTGAACTATTTCCCAATTGACCGTATAGCATCAAATTTGAAGTGGGAAGCATCTAACGTGCTTTCCTTTTATATATATATATATGTGTGTGTGTGTGTGTGTGTGTGTGTGTGTGTGTGTGTGTGTGTGTGTGTGTGTGTGTGTGTGTGTGTACGTGCGTGCGTGTGTCTTGTATTGATAAATCGACGGTATCAGCATGTCCTTGTCTTTTATGCTTTTTTTTTTTTTAAACAGGAGCAACATTGAAGGACAAACTCTTCGAAAATATGTGCTCAATTTTAAGTAGGTATCTTTTATGTTATATTTATGTATGAATCGATTTTGTAAATTTTACTTCAGGAGGGATTTACACCTGAGGCGACTTTTGCAATGTGTGTTTGCGTATGACAGAACTTGATCGTCACATCACCTACCCTCACATCCTCAAAGGAAAGGCTTTTGAAAATTCCTGAACATTCTTTGAACTCTTTTGGTGAGCACTCTTTCAGTTTCGTCGCTTCATCTGTCTGAAGTTTTCTGCCTACCAGTCTGTGAGATCACCCCGAGTTCAAATCCCAGCTTTCCTCTTTAGACAGGCCTTTCGACAAACCTAGGTAGACCTTTCCTGTGACCGTAGATTAATGTGTATGTCTACGTGTATATCTTCACATTAGAACCAGAACCATACATCTTCGAAAGGAACCGTTATGCACTCTATCATAAATGGAAAATACAGGCTTTAATCTTTTTTGTGGAAAATCTCAGCTCTGCGACTTAAAAACTCACTGAAATATATAGCTTAAACTGTTTTTGACACTGCTGAAAGGTGGGAATTATTTTGTGGCAAATCATTACATTGGTAGATGTAAAAACCAAAATATAGCATTGTGTCTGATTGTGGCAAAAACAATTTCCATAAAAATAGCGCAATAATTTTGTGCCAGAATGAGTGATGTTGTGATGTACTTTGTTGGCAAGACAATGTTGCCAGTTTTTCCGTCACAAATTTTCTCGTGTATAAACTATATTATGTGCGTGAATGGGGTTTTGTTTTGCAAAACGACTTGCGCTGTACTTGAGCTATTGCCATTTATTATTATTATCGTCGTGCAGTGACTGTGTGCAGTTGACAGGATGTTCAAATCCACTTGCTAACTAACTGGTGACCGATATTGATCTTTAAGCGATTTTGTTTTTAAATGCCCCGTTTGATTTTTGATATTGATTGAAAATGTTTCTTGAGTTACGATTAGCGCGATTCGATATGTAAAACACCAGATGTTAGAGATAGCCTAAAGCCTCCCTGTAACACACGTTTCGGGCCGAACATCAAAGAGGCCGCGGCGAGTTATGACATTTGATGTTGTTTTCTACAGCCAGTCCCACTCCCAGTAATCGTCACTTACAAAAAAATCATTCACAACTTAATTGCCCAATGTCGATACAGTTGCACTAGGAATGTTTTGTGGTGCCAAGTACACTCATCACACATTCACGCTAATCATAAAACATCCTTAAATTACGACAACAGCATCAACAAACATCCGGGTAAAAAGTCATTCCTAAATAAACACATGAAAATCCAACTGACATCAAGCTGTGCGTATCACATAAAAATTGCCTCCTTACGAGGTTTACCTCTTAAAAATTACTGTCCTGCTGTTTCTAAGTTTCAAATAAAATCAACGGGGCATTCTAAAACAATATCTTTTTTTCTTTTGACGATTCTATTTTGACTTCTTTAGCCTGCATGTTGGGCAAAACATCTTTGAGAAAGCTAGTTGCTGACTGTAGGAGGAGCTGTATGATACAGCATCGGACACTAGCTGCTTTGTCACGGTGTCTCGCCAAGAACTCATAGTTACAGCCTATCAGCTCTGCTGTCGCGGAAGGACAATGAGACTCATCTTCTGAGCACTGCCCAAAACGTTGAGTGGAGCCTTGTAGTGTGAGCTGTCGCTCTTTTTCACCGTGTCAGTTTCTTGCTGGCGCTCGTGTCAGCTGCAGATTGTCTCCCCTACACTAGCAAAACTGCGCTGGGCATATTTGGGCAGTGCAGTGCTCAAGCTATCAAAGTCGCTTAAGCAGTGTTCGTGGGGCCATTCACATTCCACGCGCTGGCTTGCGACATACTTCCTCCAACCACTGCCATAACTGGTTATACCATAGGTCTCCGAAAACTCTCAGCTAACTGAGAGTATTTTGTTGTAGCTGTCAGCGCCCTCCGAAAGGTCTGGGTACTAACCTTTCGGAGGGCGCTGCGTCGGTGGACAGCTACGTGAATATCGAGAGTACCCCTTCAGTGACGTGACCAATTCTGGCAGAGTTTGGAGAAGGTGCCAGAAAGCGATGTTCGGAGTGTGCCCAGGACGTCCAGCTCGACTTTCACGTAGCTTCTGAACTCTGGAACGAGGCTTGGTGCGTGGGGTCCATTAAAAGAAAAACACAAAAGGGGAGGTAACTAAATAAAATTAGACCGTTGGCAGGTTGGAGTGGAACGATGTCCTCTCAACAAGTGGCATTAAATCTTTCCGAAACTGAATAGTTTTGTTAATGAGCCGGTTTGCCAACCGGCCCCCGTGGAGTAGTGGTTAACGCGTCGGACTGCGAGTCGGAAGGTCGTGGGTTCGAATTCCATCAGTCACGTGAGATTTTTTCAGCCCTGGCTGGGAGTGCTATGGGCCCAGCTGGAAGGCTAGAACCATACAGCCGAGCTTCATCCACTTCACGGATGCGTCTTTGAGATTGTTGCTCTAATTACTTGACCAACACTGCAGGTGCCGCAGTTCCCGAGCCTGGTTAACACCAGGATAATTTTGATAGTGAGTGAGCGTGGTCTGTGGCCCTGTCAAGTAATTTCAAACCAGAATGGACCTCCATAGCGTCATCATTTATCATCTTTATCCTCATCGATCACTACATAAATAAAAAATAAATAAAAAGAGAAAAGCCTCAGCTTCTGTAGCCCTTCATAGCATGCTGTGGTGGTGGCCTCAGTCTCGGTGTTCCTGCTTCCTCCGTTGTCTGAGGCAGGCCTGATCAAAACCCTCAGCGTCAGAGAGTCCACATAGGAGTATTGGTGGAGAGACGTAGTAGTGGCGGTCTGTTCTCCGGTGGAGGGTGGGGGTGCGCTCGCTCAGTCTGGCTCCGCGACTTAGCTAACGTTGTGGTCATTAGGGAGCAGAGTAGGTGATGTCCTGCGCATGTTGAATCAGAACAGGCATTACTGAACATCACCGAAGTGACTCAACAGCAGTGCAGTAACTCCTTCGGATGGCAGGATCTGACCTCTCCAACGATCTGACCTCTCCTCCTGTGGTTGAGTGTTGCTTTACGTAGGCTTATTAGGGACGGGAGCCCAGGACGGCCACCTCGACTTTCACACGGCTCCTGAGCTCCTCCTCCTGTGGACCTCTGGTGGCGGGGCCGTGTTACGGAATGAGGCTTGGGTGTGGTCGGAGGCAGAGATGTCGGGACGAGCGGCGCAAGAGCAGTGCCTCTGAGGTCGGCACAGATGATGGGACAGCAGAAAAAGAAGAGAAAAAGAGCCGGTTCGGTTTAGCGGTAAGGCGTTAGGCTTGTAAGCAGAAGAACCTCGGTTCGATTCCGCTTCTGTTCTCCACTCTCTTCAAAAGTTGTCGTCTGTGGACATTGTCTTGCAACTTTGACCCTCACAATTAGTGAAACACTAAAATGGCTGTCGTAGCTCTTACTGCAGGAATCATTCTAGTGGTGACAGTGTAACGTTATGTATAGTCTGCCTCTTCCCCCACCTCCTGGGATCTCGGTCCCCACCATTACCTCTGCGGAGACAGCTCGGCGTTCAATCCTGATTTTGTTACTTGTCCCCGTACAAGAGAAGAGACTCTCTTTCGACTACACATTGGTGAATCATGATTTTACGAGACTTCTTTTTACTGAAGGCACAGGAGCCGCCTATAAGCATCTTATTCGATGAGTTATGTACTAAAGAACATATTTTGCTTTTGAGTCTGCCACTTAGTGGGTGGTTTTCTTTCTTTAGTATTTGGCTCATTTCCTCTTCTCATCATGCGCCAGTGGTCACTGGTGAGCTACTCGGCATCGAAACATATATCTGACCCAGCATAATAGTTGTCTTGACCATGATCAGATCTTTGATAACACCGCTGCTCTCTGTTTAGGACTGTGGAGCAATAATCTGATGGGGGGGGGGGGGGGTGGAGGGTGTCTGACGCATCCAGTAGGCCCTTTATGACGGCAACAGGACTTTCTACTCTTTTTTTCTTCCCCATCCACCGTTTAAAGTCCCCAGATCTAAATATATTAATGCACTTTCTACTCTTTTTTCTTCCCCATCCACTGTTTAAAGTCCCCAGATCTAAATATGTTAATGCCTCAACAATCGATTGTTTTCTTGCTTTATTGTTGTAGTTCTTTTTCGTACATTGCAATCGAAATTAGCTTTTTGTTCAGATTTGATTTCCGCGAGGGAGTGGCATTTCACAGATCGGTCACAGAGGATGTCTGAGGGTGTCTCTTTGTATGCCATCTTTGAATAGCTGAAGGAGATCAGTATTTTCGGAGAGAGATACTTTTTTTGGATATATTTTGGGTCTGTTTTTGATCTACCTACTTTCTGCTTCTGTTTTGTCATTGACGATGTACTAGTTTTAACATTTATGTGGTTTTAGAGGAGCGTTCATTGTGTTCTGATTAAATGTGTTTTGCTCCGATATTGCCGTCATGATACACGGGGGGGGGGGGGGGGGGGGGGGGGTAAATTAAAAAAAACTTCTTCTTCTTCTTTTTCTTCTTCTTCTTCTTCCTCTTCTTCTTCTTCTTCTTCTTCTTCTTCTTCCGCTTCTTGTTCTTCTTCTTCCTCTTCTTCCTCTTCTTGTTCTTCTTCTTCCTCTTCCTCTTCTTCTTCCTCTTCTTCTTCTTCCTCTTCTTATTCCTCTTCCTCTTCTTATTCCTCTTCCTCATCCTCTTCCTCCTCTTCCTCTTCTTCTTCCTCCTCCTCTTCCTCCTCTTCTTCCTCCTCCTCTTCTTCCTCCTCTTCTTCCTCTTCTTCTTCTTCTTCTTCTTCTTCTTCTTCTGTAAATTTATTGTTGTTCGTGTTGTTTTAAATGTCTATACTCTTCTTCACCTTTTCTTTAATCACTGTTGTAAGTGTATGTTCCTGACGAAGAGAGTTATTTTGTCGAAACTCATGTGATGGCCCGTATCCCGTCTTAATTCTTTTGGTGAGCATTTTGTTGTTGTTGTTGTTGTTGTTGTTGTTGTTGTTTTGTTGTTGTTGTTGTTGTTGTTGTTGCTTCCTTTATTGGAGGGGGTGTTCTTTTTGCGGGTGGGGGGCTGGGGGGGGCGGGAGGTGGAGGCTGCTGCATGCTTTATATCTGCACGCATCTTAGGTCTTCAGTACCGGCCATTTTCTCTGAAAAGCACCTTTCAGTTTTTGTCTTTCTTACTGATAGAAGTGAATTTGTTTCCAAACACAAGAAAGGTTCAAAACAACGCTCATTTATTGTGACACAGACACACAGTCTGCAAATTTTCGAGGTAATCCCCTTTGTCAAGCTAGAAAACGACACTTAAACAACAGTTAAACGGTTAAAACGATGAAAAATGAGACGAGAACCGAAATAACGTCTATTTTGTTTGGTTGGGCTGTTGTTTCCTTGTCCAGTACTTGGAAGAATGTTGGCATGACAATGACGCGTAATAAGTTATTTCGCTTCTTAACAAACTTTTCATCGTTTTAAACCGTTTAACTGTTGTTTAACTGTCGTTTTGTAGCTTGACGAAAGGGATTACCCCGAAAATTTGCAGATTGTGTGTCTGTGTCATAATAAAGAAGCGTTCTTTTGAACCTTTTATATATTTCGGTCTTTTTTTAGAACGCTAGCAGTCATTCTTGTTTCAGATTTTTGAATTTGTTTCCGATTCCCCTTTAAAAAAAATCTGACGTAGGCTCTGTCACGAAGCAGACTTTTACACGTGGTTAATTGTAACTGTTTCGTTTTGCCCTGGCAACTTTGGGAGCGTAAACGATCCCCGCATAATTTATGTCAAATAGATTGTAACTCAGATTCTACAAAGTGAGATTTTTTGTTTCGCTGGAGCATTATTGACTGTCCATTAGGCTTTTGTTAGACTTGTATTCGCTTTTCGCGAATTGTGCTTAGTATACGTACTTAGGTCGTGTCGCCTTTTTGTATCGCCACCACGGCAGACAGAATATAGGTGCTGCATTGACAAAGGAAAAATTTTACAAATATTTGCCATACTGCTTTGTCGTTAATACTGCTTTGCCTGATTAAAACGCGTTCAGACTAAATCTTTGATGTGTTGCTTTTCTTTTTCTGAACGATGGTTGTCAACTCACCAGGTACATAAACTCCACCAGAGGTACATCCTCAGAGGATGGAGTTTATGTACCTTTTATTTACACGCATGCCAGGTGAGAGTTACCTTAGGCGACTCAGGTCTTTGTTGTGTTTGTGTTATGCATTTCGAGCGCTAATTAACTTCCTCGTGTGTTGATTTTACCCGAGCGCTCTGGGCCTCGTTCCGTTTCAGATTAATGACTACTTAGGTTTTAACTGAACCTAAACTACAACCCTTGTAAAATAAAGTTTTCGAGTTCCGGTTCTCCATCCACTGGACCATACCCCACTCGTGACAAACATGTGCGTGTGTATGCATGTGTGTGTGTGTGTGTGGTGTCGGGATGTGTGTGAGTGTATCATTATGCGAGTCGTACGCCTCCTTTTTGACAGCTAGCCAGACACTCATGCATTCCATTCAGCCAGGACTGTCAGGGGAACACCGCAACTAAACGTCAGTCGCGCGCTGTGAACCCTGCGGCGACACAGAGGACCTGTCTAGATCCGGGTGTCAACCAGAAAGAACACGAAGGGTGGTTGTAGTGGGAGAGAGGAGGGGAGAGAAAGAGTGAGAGATAGCAATTTATAGCTCTCTCTCTCTCTCTCTCTCTCTCTCTC
>OY757547.1:7212045-7238578 GCA_963584105.1 Alviniconcha strummeri | reverse complement strand
GTGTGAAAGGTCCTGCCAGTATGTGCAACATTTTTCATTTTAGTCTTTTATTTGCTTTCTTCTGAATTCATGGGGGGGGGGGGGGGGGGGGAGTGCGCGCGAGAACTGTAAAAGGTCATGTCAGTATGTGCAACGGTTTTTTTTATTTTAAATTTCAGTCTTTTCATTTACTTTGTTCTGAATTCGATGTGTGTTGTGTGTGTGTTGTGTGTGTGTGTGTGTGTGTGTGTGTGTGTGTGTGTGTGTGTGTGTGTGTGTGTGTGTGTGTGTGTGTGTGTGTGTGTGTGTGTGTGTGTGTGTGTGTGTGTGTATGTGTGTGTGTGTGTGCGTGGCGCGTGTGCGTGTGTGTGTGTGTGTGTGTGTGAGTGTGTGTGTGTGTGTGTGTGTGTGTGTGTGTGTGTGTGTGTGTGTGTGTGTGTGTGTGTGTGTGTGTGTGTGTGAGCGGCGCGCGAGCTGTGAAAGGTCCTGTCAATATGCCCAACGTTTTTCATTTTAGTCTTTTCATTTGCTTTGTTCTGGATTCATGCCTCTCCTCCCCGCAACATTTTTACATAGAGAGATATATACAGAGACAGACACAAACGTTTTATTCAGTATCATATTTTATGTGTTGTGTACAGGTTGCATATACGGGTATTATGGAGATCGATGTAAACAGGCATGCTCTGGTCTGAACCAAGGCTGTGCTCAGTGTAGCCAGGACGGACAGACTTGTACACAATGTCTGAATGGCTTTGCAGCTCCATCGTGCTCAGGTAAGTGTGTGTGTGTGTGTGTGTGTGTGTGTGTGTGTGTGTGTGTGTGTGTGTGTGTGTGTGTGTGTGTGTGGTGTGTGTTGTGTGTGTGTGTGTGTGTGTGTGTGTGTGTGTGTGTGATGAAGCTGGTGTAGTCTGTGAAGAAGTGAATAGATCTAGTTCTAAAGTAAAAACCTTTGTTTAAGCTTTATTTATTTATTTGTTTCCGTCACGTTTCTTATTAAACTGATGGTTAACGTGCTGTCCGATTATGTCTCTATGGTTTATGAACTACATGGAATCCGGTTGTATGGTTCTCTTCTCCCAAGCGGTTCATGAAAAAGAGACCTAGATTATTTAAAGGGTGGACAAATAGAAAGACTGACAGAAACTCATACAAACGGCCGACGTGGCACTGAAGAAAGTGTCCGCCCCTTCTGCAGTTCACAGATGCTACATGGACTCAGAATACCAACACTGTCAACAACACAAAGTAAGTCCAGACACTCTCATTTTCATCCCCTGGGGTTTCCCGGCATCTTCGGATATAAACCAAAAACTGCCGCAAATTTAAAACTAATGACGATGCTGGTTTGTGTGGGTGGATGGGTGTGTGTGTGGGTGTGTGTGGGTGTGTATGTGTGTGAAGTTAGGATAAAAGTGATAAAAGTTGCATGTCCACTGAAATTTCAGAGTGTCAAGATGGCTATTACAAACAAGGCGCTCAGTGTGTCCCAGTGCAGCAATAACTGTGCCCCCAATACCAACTGCAGCAAACTCACCGGCAAATGTGACGGTAAGCATGATTTTGTTTCTATTATTCTAAGAAAATCAGCTATGACTTAAAGACGAAACGATGAAGAGGCCTTCCGGTGGTGTCTCCCCAAGCAGGCATTTTGTGCAATATTTTTCCGAGTCGTGTATGTATCCCATTCAGTTGTAAAATTAGTAATTTCGTTTGTGACTTTAGAGTAACTCTCTCTCTCTCTCTCTCTCTCTCTCTCTCTCTCTCTCTCTCTCTCTCTCTCTCTCTCTCTCTCTCTCTCTCTCTCTCTCTCTCTCTCTCTCTCTCTCTCTCTCTCTCTCTCTGTCGCCTCTTCCCCACCCCCCCTGTTTATGTTACTGAATGCAATTGCATGTATGCACACGCTTATAAACAGATTTGTTGTAATCTTTGTCATCTATGGGAGGGGGGGGGTACAGCAACTGCGTTAACTTTGTAATAAACAACAACCAACAAATAATTACCGAATCATAGAAGTTTCTCATGACAGTCTAGTATGTTCAGTTTTCTTTACAACACTGTAATATATCATGCTGATAAAGTTGTGTGCAATGGTGACTAATCTGTTATCTTTAGAAATAAAACGGCCAACAGTGTTTTAAATATACCACTACACTGTCGGCAGCAAGCATGTTTAATCCTCTGTGTAGTTTGCTCACCTCAGAACGGAGGCCTTTTGACCCAGTGTCATTTCAGCCGTAGGTCTGCGTGGTCCACGACTGTATAGAATACACCTCCGTATTTCAGGCTGTGTGGACGGTCGTTACGGAGACAAGTGCTACAGGTACTGTACCACGTCAGGCCGATGTTTACGATGTGATCAGGTCACAGGCGTGTGCTTGGCCTGCTCTCCTTCCTCCTCCAACCTGGCACCGCCTTCATGCACCGGTTAGGGTCACGTTTCTCGCACCGCCTTCATGCACCGGTAGGTCACATTTCTCGCACTGCCTTCATGCACCGGTAAGTCACGTTTCTGACACCGCCTTCATGCACCGGTAAGTCACGCTTCTGGCACCGCCTTCATGCACCGGTAGGTCACGTTTCTGGCACCACATTCATGCACCGGTAGGTCGTGTTTCTGACGCCGCCTTCATGGACCGATAGCTCATGTTTCTAACACCGCCGTCATGCACTGAAAGGTCACGTTTCCAGCTCCGCCTTCATGCAATGGTCGGTCACGTTTATTTTTTACTAATTTTCCCACATCCCCCCCCCCCCCTTTTTGTTGTTGTTGTTGTCTAATGTCACCTCGATGTGAACAGACATGAAATAAAATATTGATTGATTGATTGATTGATCGGTCACGTTTGTGGCATCGCCTTCGTGCACCGGTAGGTCATGTTTCTGGCATCGCCTTCATGCACCGGTAGGTCATGTTTCTGGCATCGCCTTCATGCACCGGTAGGTCATGTTTCAGGCATCGCCTTCGTGCACCGAGAACACGGAAATTTAGATGGCCTCTGCTGAAAACTCAGAGAGCTGTTTTGTTTTCTGATCAGTCATCCAATTTTCCTCGTTCACGAATCGTTTTTGGCTGACAGGAAAAGTCCCGTCTCTGTGGCTTTAGACTGGCCTACAAGATGCTTCACTGTTGTCGGTCCCCATCAAAGCAACATCCTTCATACCATAAACATACAGTTTTAGTCACGTTGGTCGTGTTTCATGGTAACAGTCAAGCTGGAAAGGTGGAAAAGAAAGTTGCATTTTAAAAATAAATTCGTTAAGTTTATCTGCATGGACAGTATACACAAAATGCTTTTCGTGACTCTAATTCTGCGTAAATACGTAAAGAAGTTAACTGACACGAAAGTTATATTTTCTCGTTTTTATTGAGGCGTCGACTGCGTTTAGAAAAAGATATTCAAACGACTTTACAAAGAGAATTACAGTTGTCGATGAAATTCGATCAGCCTTAAGTAAATGCCCGCTGCTCTAAGTGTAGTGGCAGAATGGATTTTTTACGCTCGTAATTAGAGACATTTTTCTATTTTGATTTTAAGATATTTTGTTTTTTGTTGTTGTTGTTGTTGTTGTGTTTGTTTTTAATGCACGTAGCTAAGTTGACACTAGTGTAATGGAGTGGAGTGATAGAATACAGGCAGCAGAGTCAGTCAGGATTTATTCTCAGCAGACAATTTTTAGCACGCACACAAAATGATCACTCGCACGCATAGATAAGAGGGCGGCGCGGGCCGCAAGGAAAACACGCTGTCGCTAAAATCAAATCGACCCTCTGGACCACAAAATGGGCTAACATTTGTGTTTCCTTGGCCCATACAAGTATCATTTTCTCAACAATAACTACACTAATTAAATCATGAAAAGCATCAAATAAACGCTAAAGTTACAATATTTCAAACCGTATAAACAAAATGTACAAACATGACTATTTTATTTACAACAAGCGTGGAAAGCGTGGCTTGCGCCTGTCTATAAACAGATTCATACAACTAACTCACAGCTGACACAGTGTACAAAATATTACTTTACTAAAACTTACATCAGAATAAAGTGCACGCTCCCAAGGTTACAATGGTACATAACAATTACAATACAACGTTCTGTGTTAGAAGCAAGACACACTCAAAGACTAGCAATAAAACAATTGGCGTGAACTTTCGCCTGGGGCGCGTTATCTAAGTAAGTAAGTAAACATGGTGCTTAACGTCCACAGAAACCATGAGGCTTATTAGGGACGGGCACTACGCGTTATCTAGTCGCAGCATCGCTGATAAAGTGATATCAAGTAGTCTATGAATACAACTTAGCTTCTACAGTGCACAATACTTAATCAGTTAATTTCAACCCAAAATAAACACTAAACATGAAGTCACTTAAGCAAAATACTATACGACAAAACATTGATCGACACGGAATTACTTTAATCGAGTCAAAACAACAATTCACTACTAAACAGAAACTAGTGAAGCGGGCCGCGCCCTACAAGCGACGGCTATAAAGAGACTGAACAGACCTAGCGAGGCTGTGTGAGCCGGTTTGGCCTAGCGGTAAGGCGTTAGGTTGGTAAGCGGAAGGACTTCGGTTCGATACCGTTTCGGCTCTCATTTCTCTTCGAAAAGGTTGTGGTTTGTGGATACTGTCTTGTGACTTTGTCCATTGCTTCCTACTGAAACATTAAAATGGCTCTCATCGCTGCCCATCTTAATGCAGAAGTCATTCTGCTGGTGACAGTGTAGCGATAGGTATATAATTTCCCTTTTCACCCACCTCCATACCCCCTTTCCCCCCTTCTCCCCGTCCTTAATAAGCCTTATGGTTTCTGTGGACGTTAAGCACCATGTTTACTAGCGAGGCATCGAATACTGATTTAGCTCGATCCTGCGTCTAAATAAACAACACGTACACATTCTAAGATCTAACAGATGCCAAATTAAATTACACATGGTCTGATGCATAAAAAGGAAGTAAATAAACAAACAACAAGCGATCAAAATGTGAAGGGGGAAAACTAGGTTTTAATCTGGCGCCGTGAGACCATGGATCATGGCGAGACGTTAGGCCTTTGAGCCGGTTTGGCCTAGCGGTAAGCGGAGGGACCTCGGTTCGATACCGTTTCAGCCGTCCTTTCTGCTCAAAATGGTTGTGGTTTGTGGACACTGTCTTGTGAGTTTGTCCATTACTTCCTACTGAAACATTAAAATGGCTCTCATCGCTGCTCATCTTAATGCAGAAGACATTCTGCTGGTGACAGTGTATAAGCGATAGGTATATAATCTCCCTTTTCTCCCTCCTCCATACCCCCTTCCCCCTTCTCCCCGTCCCTAATAAGCCTTATGGTTTCTGTGGACGTTAAACACCATGTTTATTTATTTCGTTAGGTCTACGCTACACGCAGCGCTTCAAAACAAAAGCGTCGTCTGCTCCGGTTGCCGGGTTACTAGCGGCACAGTAATAAAATCGCCTGGATCTGATCACCGGGGCGGAATTACCGTAAAAACGTGTACAAAGAGAACTTGCTCACACTAGTATTGTGTACTCGTAGAAATGTTGTGCACTTGCTAACCCACAAGTTGTTTCTCACAGAATGTCTTGACGGCTTCTACGATCCGTATTCATACCCTACAAGCTGTACCAACTGCACGTGGCGATGTTACAACGACACGGCGTGTGACAAGAGGACCGGGAACTGCGACAGGTGTCCCCCTGGGAAGTCAGGGGACAGATGTGGGCAACGTATGTATGTAGACCTATGTAGCAACAGGCTTCTGTAGGGCCTTTGCTACGTGTTTTAAAGCAGACTCAAAACTTCGAAACTGTGTCTTGGCAAACGCTTTCCTCTCATTTCAAAAGATGGTACATGTGCGTACGTGTGAGTGTGTGTGTGTGTGTGTGTGTGTGTGTGTGTGTGTGTGTGTGTGTGTGTGTGTGTGTGTGTGTGTGTGTGTGTGTGTGTGTGTGTGTGTGTGTGTGTGTGTGTGTGTGAGAGAGAGAGAGAGAGAGAGTGTGTGTGTGTGTGTGTGTGTGTGTGTGTGTGTGTGTGTGTGTGTGTGTGTGTGTGTGTGTGTGTGTGTGTGTGTGTGTGTGTGTGTGTGTGTGTGTGTGTGAGAGAGAGAGAGAGAGAGAGAGAGTGTGTGTGTGTGTGTGAGAAAGAGAGTGTGTGTGTGTGTGTGTGTGTGTGTGTGTGTGTGTGTGTGTGTGTGTGTGTGTGTGTGTGTGTGTGTGTGTGTGTGTGTGTGTGTGTGTGTGTGTGAGACAGACAGACAGACAGACAGACAGACAGACAGACAGACAGACAGACAGATTTCAGTCTATGAATTTTGACTTGTCTAAAGCCTTGGCATGTCGTTCATGGCAGCACCAGACACCTCAGCTGTGTGCTCTTCCTTCTGCAGTTTGTTCCTCGGGCAGCTACGGTCAGGACTGCTCAGAGTCGTGTGGACACTGCCAGAACAACTCTGCCTGTGACGTCGTCAGTGGAGCGTGTAACGGCTGTGACGCAGGCTTTCAGCCGCCATTGTGCAAAACAGGTAGTCTGTCATTATGCTGGTTTAATTCTTTGAGTTTATGTTGCTCGTTATAGCTCAGTTTATGTTTTTGGTACTGTATTTTCTGCTTTAGTGCATTGTCCTATGAAGTCTAGTTTATAATTCAAGAATTATTATAATATATAGTATTTTTTTAATTATAAACTAGACTTCAAATAATTTTCAAATGCTGAAAGAGGCTGTATTATAGCCTATTGCAGCATTTTAAAATTATTTGACAGTTTAATCATGGGCTGTGGTAATATGATTTCATGTCTGTGTTATGTGTTTCGAGTTCCTCTGCAGGGGTATTTCATTATTCTTCTTTTTCTTTTTTCTTTTTTATTTCGGTGCAGCTGTTGCCTAAGTGCATGCATGGCCGCTTTCGTCAGTTATTCACTATGGAGATGCCAGAATGTGGAGTCGTTTTCACTGAACTTCATCCGCGTGTTTCACTTATGGCTTTTGTGATTATCATGGGAACGGGACGGAACAAAGGTCACATTTTGTATGCATTCATTCATCCGACGGTAGGTTTTCTCCATTTACAAACATTCAGTAACTAACACACACACGCGCGCGCGCGTACACGCGCACACACACACGCACACACACACACACACACACACACACACACACACACACACACACACACACACACACACACCAATGTATGCATGCACGCTCGCGCTCGACCTACTTGTGAAAACGAACATATTTCAAGATGCCCCCTGACAGACGGCTAGGCCATAAGCTTAAGACGTTCTTCATCATCTTCTACGCTCACCTGAAGTCAGTTATACTTGTACGGTCTTCAAGGCAGAGAAAAACGTTGGCCACTGAATTTCTTTTCGTTTTCAGGCTGTGAGAATGGAACGTACGGAGTGGACTGTGGTCAGACGTGTGGTCACTGTAAGGACGGGACGGCCTGTGACAAGGTCGATGGACAGTGTGCACTGTGTGACCCGGGTTGGTTGCAGCCAATGTGCAAAACACGTATGTACATAACTGAATTATTGCTGTTATGAATGCTATACCAGTAATAATTATACGTAAAACTTCTTTAGCATAGTATATATAAATAGGCTTATACCAAACCGCTTAACAAAACAAGGAGCAGAAGCAGTCACATTACCTATATGGAAAAGAGACCAATCAATAATTGAATAATTATATCTAAATGCATTTAATCAAAATTAAATCCGTACACGCTAAAGACAATCTTCAGCACAGAATGTCGATAGTTCCCAAATCGAAGTATGACCAGTAGTTACATCTGTCTGTCTGTCTGTCTGTCTGTCTGTCTGTCTGTCTGTCTGTCTGTCTGTCTGTCTGTCTGTCTGTCTGTCTGTCTGTCTCTCTCTCTCTCTCTCTCTCTCTCTCTCTCTCTCTCTCTCTCTCTCTCTCTCTCTCTCTCTCTCTCTCTCTCTCTCTCTCTCTCTCTCTCTCTCTCTCTCTCTGTGACAGACAGAACTGTGTTTCGATCTCTGAACGCAAAGGCTTTATTTTCACAACCTTCTAGTGTTAGCGAGACTGCAGTCTTCACGTGGTCAGTTCCACAGGGAAACAGCGTCCACAATCACTACTGCAGACCGGACACAGCCAGAGCACTGCTGCCCTGGATATGAACAATTTAGACTGACTACTAGCATTCAGAAACCTTTTTTCAACAACACCTTAACACAAAGGGCTAAGAATGAATTAAATCCTTCTAATTAAGAGAACACAGGCAACTATGTGCACATTTTCGGTGAAACAAATGCCCTTTTCAAAGCAACCAACAATAAATTAATTGTTTTATAAAGAAAACAGTTAAAATAAAAAAAGGTCTTATCTTTAATCATTGTGCCGATTTTGTGAAAGCGTCCAAAATGATGTCAACCATCACAAACACCGATTTTACCCAATTGCCATTCACGTAACGTCCACCGTCTCAACCGCATATTCGACCCAACCAAAACGTTGGCCGATTATTTGCGCATCATGTTCATCCTCACAACTAAAGACATAATTCAGCCAGAGTATTGAACCCTGTATGATGTTCACTATCACAATAAAGACATGATTCGACAAGAGTGCTGGCCCCTGCATTATGTTACCATAACTTAAGACCTAGTTCAACCAGAATAACAAAAGGTGTTATCCTTTGCAGAATGTCCACCTGGTTACTATGGTGACGGGTGTAACAAAACGTGTGGCAACTGTCTGGAGAAGAGCATGTGCCGTCATGACACGGGGCACTGTCAGAGCGGATGTACAGAAGGATTTACAGGAAATCTGTGTGTACAAGGTACGCTGCCTTTCTTTTTTTTTTTTATCCATAATGATGGCAATTGTGTTGTGTGCCAATATTATCATTATGAAGCGGATCAGAAAATAATCATGTGTCCTGCGCTGAACTGTTCCCATGAACAGTATAATTGTCTGGTGTTGTACATTGTGTAACACTCCTAACATCCGTACTGCCGATGCTTTGAGTGCAACTTTTGTTGTGACACGGTGCCTTGAAGTGACACGGTGCATGGTTGTATGGTGTACACAAAACGCGCCGAGACGGCAGCAGTTTCATGTGACAACATCCATGCCAGCGCTGTAAGTACACCACTTCGGTGGATATTAAACAACGCGCTATAAAAACTATTCACTCATGTAGATGTGAACGCGGTGAGTCTACTCAAAAGCGGAGAATAGCGCTGTATAAAAGCGATCATCAGCGTCATCATCATGTGGTGCGTGTTTGTGTGTGTGTGTGTGTGTGTGTGTGTGTGTGTGTGTGTGTGTGTGTGTGTGTGTGTGTGTGTGTGTGTGTGTGTGAGTGAATGAGCGCGCGCGCGTGGTGGGGGGGCGCGGGGGGGGGCGTGCGTGGGTGCGTGCGTGCGTGTAGTATGTGTGTGCGTGTCTATGTGCGTGTCTATGTGCGTGCGTGTGTGTGTGTAAATGTTTGGATGGGGGGGGGGGGGGGCAGTATCATTGGCGCGAGCTGCCACAAGCATCATTTTTGTCGCGACGAAAGTTGTGTATGTGGCGACAAAACACGTCTTTTGTCGCGACAAAAGTATGCTTGTCATGTTTGTCGCGACAAAAGACCTGTTTTGTCGCTACAAACACGTGTTTGTGACGACGTGTCGCGACAAAATTATACTTGTGGCAGCTCCCGCCAATGATAGGCGGGAGGCTACGTGTTGTTTGTTGTTGCTTTGTCTGCCTGCCGATGGGCTGGTAGTACCTTCTCCTGACCACCTTCCTCCATTCCCGTACGTGTGCACTATACCAGTGTTACTGTCGTGCACACAGCTCAGGTACAAGATGGTCCAGCTGGTGATGTCGCGACTGTTGCTGGCGGGACTGTTGCTGGTATCTTTGTCATCATCGCTATCGTGGCCGTTGTCATCATCTTTGTCATGAGGTGAGTGGATTTCCGTTCGGTGTCATGACCCGTGCGATCTGGATTCACGGTCTAGGTATGCACGTAAGTGTGCCCGTTTTTAGAGTAAGCTAATAACCGCTGGTTATATTTCTGGAAACCTGCGGGCGTAGCAGCAGGCAAAGTAACACGTCAGTGAAATAATTATGTGAACCAAAATGAGGAGGAGAAGATGAAGGTGTGGTGGCGGGGGTTGATGGGGGTTACCATACAGACCATCGACAAATGTGTGTTGCTTTGTTTTCCCTCAAACCGTTCCACGAAGACGATCTTTCTGTTTAACTTTAAATGGTGATCGTAACAACCTGACAATGTAGTGTAACAATTTTTCGTGAGTACGAACGACAATTTGAAAAATGTTAGAATAATGAATAACGAACTCATTACCCCCACCCCCACCTCCACCCTCACCCCGCAACCCCCGCTGCTCCAGGCCATGAGCAGCTGAAACTAGAAATAATGAATTACGTTAAAGGGGGTGGGGGGGGGGGCACACACTAAAACATCCCAGAATTAGACGGTTTGCTACCAAAGCCTGCGGGCACCTGTAATTCTTCCCCCCCCCCCCCTCCCCCCCCCCCCCCCACCCCCCTTCGTCATATGTGCTGCAATTCGATTTTGAATACTGAGGTAGCCGATTTGTATGCGGCACATTTGAATCCATAACATCTCTCCGATGCCTCTGTCAAACTCCGGCATGTTCCGTGTTGGTGTAGGCCAGTACGACCCTCACTCATTGTAATAATTGTCACCCCCCACCATCTCTCTCTCTCTCTCTCTCTCTCTCTCTCTCTCTCTCTCTCTCTCTCTCTCTCTCTCTCTCTCTCTCTCTCTCTCTCTCTCTCTCTCTCACACACACACACACACACACATACATTATAATGATTTTCCCACTCCACCCTCTCTCTCTCTCTCTCTCTCTCTCTCTCTCTCTCTCTCTCTCTCTCTCTCTCTCTCTCTCTCTCTCTCTCTCTGCATATTAATTTTATTAAAATTTTATTTGTACAGACGACAGTGATCAGAGGCTATTGGCATTGTCATGATTGGCATCTTATTGTCTCTATCCAGGCCATCGGTGCAGAAGCAAAATGTTTATTATGTTCAGAGTCCCATGCCAGGATGACTTTGAGCTATAAGAATCGTCAGCACATGACAAACTCTATTACAGAAATCCCTGAAGTCGGAAAGCACTTGCCGAAGTGGCGGGCAACGTGTACAGTCGTGTATGTACAGATACTGGGAAACGGTTGCACAAGCTACCGTCTCACCCGGCATTGCTTGAACCTCAGGACTTTAACCGAGAAACGCTAACAAATGAACAACCAATTGGTGCAGAAGGCGGAGGCGCGGGAACAAGTCTGGTGGCCACAGCGACGTGCCGGCTGAGATGTGGAACAGCAGGGAGGGACTGAACGACCGACAGGACCCCCCTGCCACAACCTCGCCACTGTCCTTTTCGCCTGAAGCCTCAGGTACTGTCTGTGCTGGCAGCCTCAGGTACTGTCTGTGCTGGCAGCCTGTGGTACTGTCTGTGCTGGCAGCCTAAGGTACTGTCTGTGCTGGCAGCCTCAGGTACTGTCTGTGCTGGCGGCCTCGGGTAATGTCTGTGCTGGCAGCCTCAGGTACTGTCTGTGCTGGCGGCCTCGGGTAATGTCTGTGCTGGCAGCCTAAGGTACTGTCTGTGCTGGCAGCCTGTGGTACTGTCTGTGCTGGCAGCCTGTGGTACTGTCTGTGCTGGCAGCCTGTGGTACTGTCTGTGCTGGCAGCCTGTGGTACTGTCTGTGCTGGCAGCCTGTGGTACTGTCTGTGCTGGCAGCCTGCGGTACTGTCTGTCCTGGCAGCCTGTGGTACTGTCTGTGCTGGCAGCCTAAGGTACTGTCTGTGCTGGCAGCCTGTGGTACTGTCTGTGCTGGCAGCCTAAGGTACTGTCTGTGCTGGCAGCCTGTGGTACTGTCTGTGCTGGCAGCCTGTGGTACTGTCTGTGCTGGCAGCCTGTGGTACTGTCTGTGCTGGCAGCCTGTGGTACTGTCTGTGCTGGCAGCCTCAGGTACTGTCTGTGCTGGCAGCCTGTGGTACTGTCTGTGCTGGCAGCCTGTGGTACTGTCTGTGCTGGCAGCCTAAGGTACTGTCTGTGCTGGCAGCCTAAGGTACTGTCTGTGCTGGCAGCCTAAGGTACTGTCTGTGCTGGCAGCCTAAGGTACTGTCTGTGCTGGCAGCCTGTGGTACTGTCTGTGCTGGCAGCCTAAGGTACTGTCTGTGCTGGCAGCCTAAGGTACTGTCTGTGCTGGCAGCCGCTGGGTGTTCAAGGGGAGAGAGAGGGCGGGGATAGCAACAAGAAGCACGAGAGAAGGAACTCGAACTAGAAAACCATATTTTACAAGATCCAAACATGAAAGGTTAGAAAGAACCAAACACAAACCAGCAAAACAAAGCAGGTCAACCATAAGCAGATAAGTGTCATTTTCACCGTTTAACTGTTGTTTAAATGCTGTTGAAACGGTTGAAAAGAACGCTTATTTTAATCGGACAGTCACGTGTTCTGTATTGTCCCATTAAAATAAGCGTCCTTTTTACACTTTGTGTGTTTTCGTCTTGTTTCAGAATGGTTACAGTCAGTTAAGATATTTTCCCTAGGTTTGTAGTTAAGGTTCGTTCAGATATGTTACACGCTAAACGGCTATTAAGAAAATGCAGCGAAAACTGTTTCGCATTTTGTGAAGTAGTAGTAGTTTATATAAGAGAAGGAGGGAGGAGGGGGCGCAACCAAACAGTTATGTTTTTGTGTGTTGATTCTATCGTATGCTTGCAGTGTGCTGTGGAGGCGCTGCCACTGTGCTACGTGACAGTGCAGTTTCTTTGAACAGTAATAATTATGTGAATGCATGACCACGCTTTAAACTGAAAACTATATATATAACAATCTTTCTAACCGACGTGATCTACGTCAGCGACTTCCGCTTGATTGCATTCGGTCTGTGTTCCACTCCAAGTAGTCTACTGATCTGAGAACGAAAAGAGACCGCTGACCTGACACCAAACCGCGGTTGCGTTGGGGTACTTTGAAGATACTGAGGAAAAGTTATTATTAAAGAAAAAATAAGCCAAAATCGGCATGTAAATTTACTCTGGATTTTTCGCAACTGTTCTATGATTTAACACTTTTCACATAATAATAATTATGATGTCTGCAACCCCACAGACGGATCAAAGGCCAAGCCCACAGTGCAAGTGAAACCCACTGTGCAGTCCTCTGGGAAGCCGGCGGTCCAATCCAAGCCCACCCAGTCAGCCAAGAGCAACGGAGCCATCTACGAGAACATCTCAATCCTCCAACAAAAGCCCAAACCAGAACCCACACCGTCCACATCGCCCGGTAAGCCAGACAGCGACAAAACTAAAACCTCACCTGAACTTAACGGAGTCCAGGTCAAGACAGCGACTAATAGCAAAGGGAAGCCACTCAAGCCGAGCAAACCCGGCGATGGGAAAGAATCGAGGAGTGGAGTGGAGACGCCGCCACAGCCGTTGACGGATGACGAGGAGGTTATCTTAAGCGGAGCCAAGGATGCAGTGTACGCAAACGAGCAGACGTACAGCAACATCGCGCCAACGAACATCCGTCTGGACATGCTCCAGAAGACGGTGGTGGACAAGCTGCGAGGCGGAAAGCTGGCGGAAGAGTTTTCGGTAAGAGGAGTATTCCGATGGAAGCTGTTGTAGGCATACATTCTGCTCCGTTCGGGCAAAGATTATTAATACATGTATTTATAATCTTTGGTTCGGGTGGCGGTGGCTGTTGCTATAGAAACAATATAAACTACGCCCATGCAAAGTTGAAAAACTATTGCAGTTACAAATTTGCCTTGTCGTCGCTAGATGCTGCGACTAGTGAAGCCGTATAAAATGTTACATGTTAAAGTCTATCGTTTCTGTAGATGACGTCGAAGTGACGTCTGCGGCCACATGTATGATGAGCAAATAAAATTAAATGTGTGTAGTCACTAATCCTGATTTGCTAAATCTCGTGTTTATTTTGTAGATCGGGAAAATCCATTGTTTTAATAATAATAATAAATTTTATTTATAATGCGCCTGTCCCAGTTCTGTAAAAACGAGCTCCAAGCACAGTACAGCTTCACATATCAGGCTCAATACATAGCTAAGAAATACATGCAATAAAAACAACAACAAAAAGAAAAAGAAACAGTATCTAGTTAATACAGCTGCATCTGACATAACAAAGATTATGACCAACTGATTTTAAAATTTTGTTTCCAATTTTTAAAAAATAAAAATAAAAATGCAACGCCCGTGACATCGAAAACTCGAAACTGATTGGACACCGGGTACCAACAGTTCAAGTTCAAAGGTGAATGAAAGTTAACTCGATTGTAGCAAATGTCAGTGACCTTGTGACCCCTTACCAGTCGAGATTTTCGTGTCTCTTCTTCGCCGTTTGTGTTGATTATGATGTTTCTTGATACAGGAATCTAAACTTTCTTGAATAGTCTGTGGTCTTCAATGTTAGGTGGGGCAGTGTCCGTCCGTACAAGTGTTCGTTTTCTCCCCAATAGTCGCCGCTGTCGGTAACGGCAACATCAGAACCGCAACTGGCATACGGCGCTTATGCTGTTTAAACGTCGAAAAATTTCTATAACTGTAAACGCGATTAGGTAGCTGTCCTCTTTGGGCTTCGCGCGTGCCGATTTTTTTAGTGTCGTCAACTGTTAGAAGATATACGTGATTAGGGGAGTTATTTGCTCGTCGTGACTATGGGCCCTGGTCTGGTGCCCGTGTGGCTCACGGATCCCATTACGGTTATTTGCACGTAACACGACAGCACTAACAGCTTATTTACCTATAGCTACTTCAGTTTAACAACAGAAATGGGTTGTTTGCGAATTTGACGTATACGTTATACAAGAGGATTGTTATTTTATTTTTCCCCCTTGCAGCGGTTGGTCCCAAACAAGGACTACCCAGAGACGAATGGACACCGAGACGAGAACTACTACAAGAATCGTTTCAACAGTATTCTCCCTTGTGAGTCTCAAACAGATCTCATCCAGCAAGCACTGCGCGCTAACTGGCTATTTAGTCTGTGCTTAATTGTGTGTGTAATCCCCGCATAGTCTTCATCTTTAATGCTGTTGGTTTTGTTTCTTCTTCTTCTTCTTCTTCTTCTTCTTCTTCTTCTTCTTCTTCTTCTTCTTCTTCTTCTCCTTCTCCTTCTTCTTCTTCTTCTTCTTCTTCTTCTTTGTCGTCATCATCGTCGTCTTTTTTTTCTTTTTCTTTTTCTTTCTTGATCAAATAGCAGTTCTTGCAGAACATATGAAGTTTAATACATTAACGTCTGAGTCATATTGTTTCCTGCTTGTTCCTAATTATTATTATTATTATACACTGTGTAGTGTGCGTCTTGTATTCGATTTATTAATGTCCTTCAAGCGCATGTGGTCGGAAGCTTACTTAGGCTACGTGTATGGCAGTCGTGATTCGAGTACCCTAGCTGTCTATTGACTTTGTTCTTCACCAATATAGTAAATGAGCAAAATCGGCAGGAGAAGAAAGGAACTGCTGTATACCATAATACAAAAACAATGTCAGTGTAGCGCGAGGCATGGGCTTAGTCTCTCCTCCACCTCCTGGGTTTGGGTTTGGGTTTCTGCCGGTATGGCCTACCTGTTCAGGGACAACTGGACAAGTTAAACAAACGAACGCTTGTGTATCTCGCCTGGGAGGAGACGATCGTAGACGGCTGAGATAACAGTGAAGTTCACGGAGCAGCTGAATCCATATTGTTTGTTCATGACGTTATGTTTTTGTTTTTGACAGACGACAAAAATCGTGTGGAGCTGGAAAAGGTGGACGGTGATGACGCATCAGATTACGTCAATGCCAGCTTTGTCAAGGTCTGCAGTCAGTTGTTTTGTTGTTTTTTTACTTTCATAGTGTTTCTTGACCGGCCATGAGAAATGTAAATCAACCGAAAGTTTCAATTTTATTTATTTATATCCCTGTGTATGTGCTACATTCTGTAAACTATTGGTTGCATTATCTGTAACGTTTTAGTCACCAAGTAACGTTGCTCTGTGATTACACAGTTTCTCAACCTGGGCCAGTTGTTTTTTGCTCGTCCTTTATGTTATTCTCTCTCTTTGTCCTTTCTGGCTTTTTATTCTTTAACATTTTCCCCTCAACTATCTGTTATTTTTCTTGAGGATCACAGAAATCGCTGACTTGCTAAACATGTGATGTTGTTGATGTTACGGTTCTTGTTTTGTCGTTGTTCCCACGCAAGAATTTAAAGGGCTACCATTTAGAGCCGATTGAGATTTCTTTTCTTTTCTTGAAAGATAACGCTTTTTGATGGGTCGTGACATGAACCGTCTAATGAACTATTATTCTTTAGCGAGAAAAAATATGATAGGGTTGGTCTTTGTCCTAATTTTGTCTTGTTCTGCTTTGTTGTTGCTAGGGGCACAGGTCGGAGAAGGCTTACATCGCAGCCCAAGGTAACCAGATGTTCTGAAGCTGCTCAGACTCTGAGAACAAAATGCAGACAGTTTCGGTCTTTAGAAGAGTTAGAGTAACCTAAACGACACGCTGAAAGGTATGGCATATATGTAGAGTGGAATGTTACTGATGCTAGACATGCAGTCACTAAATCAAAGTCAACTTTTTTGTCAGAAGACAGGCCCTCGGAAATGGAATGTTGTTTGTTATTCAAATAATTATGCATGTGCAGTTCGATTGATTTGTTCAATAATTTTGGCGATGAATTTGTATAATCTGCCACGGACCTATATCTATATACACGTATTGTTCTAGTTCTGTTGGGTATTAATACACCATAATCTTATTCCCGATGGGGACAGTAACATCCAGTAGACAAATCTGCCTTGAGGCTAAGTGCATCCTTGTGCACACAAACACGCTGACGCACACCTCACACACGAGCACGTGCACGTACACGTATAACACTCGCATACACGCACGCATGCACGCGCACACACACGTGCATATACATGTAAGCACGAAACACACACCCAGAAACACATACATACATACATACACGCATGCACGTACACATTCACGCACGTACACACATACACACACACACACACACACACACACACACACACACACACACACACACACACATATATACACACACACACACACACACACACACACACACACACACACACACACACACACACACACACACACACACACACACACACACACGTGCGCGCACATACACTCACTGAAGCATGAACACACGCGCACACACGCCGTTCAAGAAAAGAACTGTTTACGAAAAGCTTCAGATTTTTCGAGTGAAATATCCATGACAAACACTTGTGTACATGCTCTGTTTCCTTGTACCGTGCAATGTGAACACCCATGTTAAACACTTTCCTATATGTTTCGTTGAGTTCAGTTGAACACCGACATCCTTGTTAAAAACTTCAGCCGCGTTTACTTGTGTTCCAAGGCGAGCACTTTTGTAAACACTTGTGTGTCATGTTTACTTTGCTCCAAGGCGAACACCATCGTTAAACACTTGCATGTCCTTTTTCCTTGTGCGCCAATTCCAACGGTCAACGCCACTGATAAATATTTATGAAGACTTGTATGCCCCGTTCCCGTGTGCCCCAGGTCCTAAAGGGAACGCCCTTGTTAAACACTTGTATGCCACTTGTGCCCCAGTAAACACCCTTGTTAAACATCTGTATGCCACGTTCCCGTGTGGCCCAAGTCCCAAGGTGAACACCTTTTTAAACACGTGCATGTCCTGTTTCCATGTGCGACAGGCCCCAAGGTGAACACCTTTCTTAAACACGTGTATGTCCTGTTTCCATGTGCCCCAGGTCCCAAGGTGAACACCTTTCTTAAACATGTGGATGTCCTGTTTCCATGTGCGACAGGCCCCAAGGTGAACACCCTTCTTAAACAATAATTATTGTATTCCCCTCTCCTGTTTGTCCCTGGTCCTAGTAGTAATACCTTTGTGAAACACTTGCACGTCCTGTTGCGTTGTGCGACAGGCCCCAAGGTGAACACCCAGGACGACTTCTGGCGCATGGTGTGGCAGGAGCGGGTCACCGACATCGTTATTCTCACAAACACTATGGAGGGATCCAAGGTAGGCTTCACCACAAGCTGAGACAAGCACGTCAAAGTGCATAGAGTGACAGCGTATAGCCGTGTTACCATTGTAAGCACTAAGCTGTGTAGCTGTGTAGCGGAAGACTGCGTTGGGCACTGGGCATCTTTAGAGGGTATGAAGCTGGTGGATTTCGTCTACCTTATGTTTGCTCGCATGCCAGGTGATCTTTATCGTAAAGCTAGTCATGCCTGTCTGTACGTGTCCCTTGGGGTGTTCTGTCTCATTGCTTCAGATTACAACCACAAAATGGAAGAGAAGAATGGTGAAGGAAAATCATATTACTCTAGATGTCTAGCTTTCGGGTTCTGCTCAGATTCATAATACATGCCAGATTCTAAGCATCCGTTATCAGCATTCTTCCTGCAGCCACTGCCAGAATTGGTTACGCTGCAGGTCTCCGAAAACTGTCAGATAATTGAGTTTGCATAAGTAACCACAGACAACCCAAACTGTATTAGGCCATGTTTCTCTTATAATTATGGGTGAAAACTGCTCACTATCCTTACTGCAGCAAAAATATAATCATAATTATCAAACCGAGACGGAAATATTTTCTACCTGGGGCAGACGCTTACAATATTGATGTGCGTGCTTCGACGCTATGTTACCTGCGCAACCTGAGTCAAACTTTGGAGGTGGGGGGGGGGGGATTACTGACGGTGCCAACAGCGTGAGACATAAAGGTGCTTGCTGTAAACAGATGCGCGGAGATAAGTAGTGCCCCTTTAGTGAAGCAAATATGTTTTTTATAATCTTTGAGTGAAGTAAGCAGTCACGGCAGAGTCTGGGGGAAGGGTGCCGGAAAGCGAGGCTTGGAGAGTAAATCTACTCGTGAGCATTTCAGGAAAGTGAAAAAAAAAAAAAAAGCGTCATGACGCACTGAAGAAGGATTTTGTGGGTTTTAGTTGCCAGGCATCTTGTCGTGCCAGTGAGAGTGTGCAGAGGAAATGTGGGCTGTGCTTGTTCCCCAGGGAAAGTGCTACAAGTACTGGCCCAGCGAGGGCGCCACTCTCAACACGGGTCACATGGAGGTGACGGGAGTGGAGGAGGAAGGCAGGGCCCACTTCGTCATCAGGACCTTTGACCTTAGACAGTTGAAGGTCAGATCTGTGCCTGCTTGTGTGTGTGTGTGTGTGTGTGTGTGTGTGTGTGTGTGTGTGTGTGTGTGTGTGTATGTGTGTGTGTGTGTGTGTGTGTGTGTGTGTGTGTGTGTGTGTGTGTGTGTGTGTGTGTGTTCTGTCTGTCTGTCTGTCTGTCTGTCTGTCTCTCTGTCTGTCTGTCTCTGTCTCTGCCTGCTTGTGTGTGTGTGTGTGTGTGTGTGTGTGTGTGTGTGTGTGTGTGTGTGTGTGTGTGTGTGTGTGTGTGTGTGTGTCTCTCTCTCTCTCTCTCCTCTCTCTCTCTCTCTCTCTCTCTCTCTCTCTCTCTCTCTCTCTCTCTCTCTCTCTCTCTCTCTCGCTCTCTCGCTCGCTCTCTCGCTCGCTCTGGTGTCTTGTCTTTTCGTTTATTATTATTTAGTAGTTAGACAGGTTTTGACTGAACCTAAACTACAATCTTTGTAAAATAAAGTTTTCGAGTTAGAGTTCTCTCTCTCTCTCTCTCTCTCTCTCTCTCTCTCTCTCTCTCTCTCTCTCTCTCTCTCTCTCTCTCTCTCTCTCTCTCTCTCTCTCTCTCTCTCCCCCCCCCCCCCTTTTTGTCACTTCCTTCCTACTCCCCTCCTCACTCTCTTCCTCGGTCTCCGGGTCACCTGTTCGAACTACCAGTACCTATCGTAGTTTTCTTTTCTAAACGATTAGTTGTTTCTATTTCCCCTCACCACAGGGTAAAGAGAAGGTGCGAGTGAAGCAGTACCATTACGTCAGCTGGATGGACCACGAGGTGCCCGCCACCACGCCCCTCATCAACTTCTGGCGTTACGTCAGAGCTCGTGCACCACGCTCCGCCTCCGCCACGCCCCTTCTCGTGCACTGCAGGTAAGTCTCCAAGTAGAGAGCGACTTCCCTCCGAAAGGGAAGGCCTGTAGTCGCTGCCTGGAATGTGAAGGTGGGGATGTACAGTTCAAGTAGACGCTGGCGGCTCACTGTCCTTGACCTTACATACTTTCACTTCTGCTGAGAATAGAAGTATGGTGAACTCTCACCCTTTAACATAGTGACAACTTCACGTCGCCAGAGCTCGCAGTCACACACTCATCTGTTCTGGCCGCTGCTGGACTGTGTGAACTCTCAGTTATTTCATGTTACAAGTGTACGAAATATACCAATTCTGAATCTATAATGTTTTTTTAACGGCATCAGCCTAAATCAGGAATTGATGGAGGGAAGAAAGAATGAGCAACTGGTATGCACTTCATCTGACACTCACAGATTACAGGCTTGAAATAAACTAGGCATTAGTTCCATGAAAACACTCGTTAAAGTCCATATTTTTACAATGCTGATCACTATGGTTCGGGAGAAATGGTGTAAACAGAGTTCATATAAGCGTCATTCCCTTCCTTGGTCATGTCTGCAGTGCCGGGGTCGGTCGGACAGGGACCTACATCGCGCTGGACATCATCATGGACCATGCCGAGCAACAGAACACGGAAATCAACATCTACAACATCGTGGACAAGCTCAGGGAGGACCGCTGTCACATGGTGCAGAATAAGGTGGCCCAAGGAGACACCTACCCCATCTTCCGCTTCTTTTTCTGCTTTTCGTTTCCTGATTTAAATATTTATTTCACATCAAATGCAAAAAATCGGTACGCACTGGTACTTTAAAGACTGTGGTATCCTGTGTACAATTTGCCCCTGAGGTGTCACTGTGCGGTTCGCATGACAATAAAATGTAACTCGGCAGATTTGAATCCACAGGTGCGACTGGCCCTTAAGAGCCAGTTGTGGTAAACACTTGTAAATCATGAATAGTGCACATTCGACTTGTGTGTACTGTCTGTCCTGTCTTGTCTTCTGGGTTTTGATTTGATCCTAACTTTCTGTCTGTGTTAGAGTGTCAGTGGGGGGCCGACCTTGCTTACACAGGCCCTTCTGTAAGTCGTGGCATCGCTACAGTGTAACAAGCAGTCGTGGCATCCGCTACAAATTGTGCGAACACTGACAACCAAAGGATGTAATCAAAAACGGAACGAGCTCGTAATGGCGTCTCCGTGCATCCCCCTCCCCCACCCCGCCCCCACAGCCTACACATGCGCATACTCTGAATACCCCACCCCATACCCTCTTCTCCACCCCCTCAGAACACACACAAAATTAAAAAGAACGAAACTACAACAACAAAATGCAAATTTTTAGGGCAAGCACCTTTTTTCAAGCGGGAAACGGACAAATAATACAACAGCAAACGACGAAATGGAAGAAATCTTACAGCTTGGCTTGCTGTCAAATCTTGGCTGTCGAATCTCCCTGTGTTCTAATGATCCACAAGAGCATTAACAGGTGACGCGTTGCTGCTGCAGAGCCAGTATGAGTTTCTGCACGAGGCGGTGCTGGAGGCGTACACCAGTCGTGACACGAGGATGGAGACAGCGGCCTTTGACTCCGCCTTCCCCGACACCATCCGCCATGACGCGCCCCACCAGCGCATTGACGCCGAGTTTCAGGTGCCTACCTTCACATTCAAATTCAAATTCGAAATACTTTACTGTCCGTTGCTATCATAACAATTAAACGGATTTTTTTCTTCGCTGGCACTAGTTCTGACACATTAAATAATGTATTTAATATTGGTTAAACACGAAGAGAAGGAGGTATTACACGTAAAGAACAGAAGTCATAAAAGGTAAGTGATAACTAATACATCTTTCACAATCACGTGCATTCCAGATGGCATTTTAAGGTTGAAAACCGATTCACATTCCGTGCCTTCAATTCCAATATTCCATACCTTCAGTTTCAAACCCACTAATTATCCACAATTCGTTCAAAGCTGGCCATTTTCTTTGTGCTGGTTATTCCATTTGTCCGTTTTGCCTTCTGTTCCACCACCCCCCATACGTGCGACCAGCTCAACGAAGCCCAGTTTAAAATTACTGTTTTGTTAACGAATAACAGAGTTGGTTTCAAATTGTCTTTGTTCTTGTCGTTACAGTGGAACCTTGGGGAGAGGTCGCCCACCTTTTAACACTGCTTTGTGAAACTCTTTTCTTCCTTGTTCTGTCATGTTAATCAAACTGTTTACCCAGGACCACGTATCCTTCTCTTAAGACCACTGCGTGAAAGCTTTTTCTTCACTGTTCCATGTTAATGAACAAAGGTCGCCTCTCTGTTAAGAGCGCTACGTGAAACAATTTTCTTTGGAACTTCTGATCGCCTTTCCTTTAAGACTGCTGTTGGTTGCTTTTTGGGGTGGCAGCAGAAATGAGGGTCCCAATGTCATTGTGTGTATCTGAGGGGTTTGGGTGGTGTGTGTGTGTGTGTGTGTGTGTGTGTGTGTGTGTGTGTGTGTGTGTGTGTGTGTGTGTGTGGTGTGTGTGTGTGTGTGTGTGTGTGTGCGTGCGTGTGTGTGTGAGACGGTGAGTTGGGGGGCAGTGTGTATGTGTCTGTGTGTAGCCATATCGTGGGTGATTGGGTGTGTAATGCTTGAGTGTTGACGCATGTCTTTACGGTACTTGTCCTTTTTATATATACTGCCCAAGTGCCAGTTTTTTTTTGTTTTTTTTGTTTTTGTTTTTTGTGTGTGTGTGTGTGTGAGTGTGTGTGTGTGTGTGTGTGTGTGTGTGTGTGTGTGTGTGTGTGTGTGTGTGTGTGTGTGTGTGTGTGTTTTCAGTAGCATAATTATGTTCGATGTTAGAAGTAGTTTTTAAAGTGCCACAGTCTCAATCGTTAAAGCTCATGTAGAAAAAAAACGCTTTTTTTTTCTTCAGTGGTTTTTTTTTTTTTTTTTTTTTTTTTTTACAAAGTGCGTTTGCCCGCCTGCCAGGACAAAGACCTTTTGCCAAAGATTTGCCCGTTATTTTGTTTTCATCTATTAGCAAAAACTTTTTTCTTCCTTTTCCTTAGTTTTTCTGTCGTTGTCATTTCATAAAAGCACAAATCCGGGAAAATTTCTTGCAGACGCTGATGAAGATGCGCAACTGTCTGACACACCGCACTTACACTAGCGCCACGCAGAAGGAGAACAGAGCCAAGAACCGTAACCCTAAAGCACTACCTGGTAGGCAGTAAATTTAGTGTATTCTCGGTACAGGGACTTGTTTTTGTCTTGGACCTACTTCAGCACATCAGACTCACACCCAAACATCTAACCATCAATCCATCGGCCTTCTGTCTGTCCTCCCATCGATCCGTCTGTTGTTCAGATACTCAGTTTGGGGATCAAATGACAAAAGTCTAATGAGCTGATAATCACTATTCACAAAATCAGTACACTCATTCGCTCAAGTTACCCACACTCACTCACTCACTCGCCCTCCTACATACTCAATGAAGGTACCACAAAACCAGCCTCTCTCTCAGCATGTCGGTCATAAATGAATGGGTTTGCTTTTCATTTTTTCAGTAAAGTAATCAGTTCGTCACTGGACGCTCTGTTTTCAGTACGATCCAGATTTGTGTGAAAGTAATCACATGCTGTCTGTTCATTGCAGACGACAAGCACTTGGTGTTCCTGACGCAACATGTCAGGGGACGTAACCAGTACATCAACGCCGTCTTCATGCCCGTATGTAGAAATGAAATCAATTACAAAAACCAGCAGATGGTCCGACAGAAGAGAATTAGTTGCTAATGTGTGTAGTATTTTGCAGCAATGGTTGACAGCTAGACTATGATAAGGCCCGCACCCCTCTCTCTCTCTCTCTCTCTCTCTCTCTCTCTCTCTCTTCTCTCTCTCTCTCTCCTCTTCTCTCTTCTCTCTCTCTCTCTCTCTCTCTCTCTCTCTCTCTCTCTCCTGCTGTTGTGTTGCTTAATGTCCTCGGATGTCGGTTGACTTATTAGGGACAAGCTGAGACCAGTGGGTGAGCATGGTTCAATATTTGCTTTACGTCCGCGGAAAACCATTAAAGCTCGTTAGGACGGAAAGCCCAGGACGACCACCTCGACTTTCACACAGCTCCTGAGCTCTGAATCTCTCTCTCTTTCACTGACAGACTATGATAAGCCCCCAACCTCTCTCTTTCTTTGTAGTCCTTGCCCACTGTAGTGTAAACGATGTATGATTGCTACTTACACTGAAATGCTCGTGCGTAATAGTCTTAGTGTGACTCTTGTATTCAGCCGGTTTTTTCTTCCCAATTTTACATTTGAATCGAGTCGTTGGAGAGTTATTGCCCTTCTTGTCTTTTGATGATTGTGTCTGCTGCGTTTGATTGGACTTGACTGATTGAATTGTTCAGTTTATGTCATAACTTGATACGTTTAAGTTTGACCGCTGCTGACTCATATCCGTCACAGTGTTGTAGCTTGCAGTCATATGTGTGTGACTTAGAACGGATGACAGGTTAAAATTAACCGTATCTTTGACTCGGGTGTAATGTAACTGAGCAAGTGACCTTGAAGGAGTTTTCTACCGTAATCCTTTGACTCGGGTGAAATGTGTCTGAGCAAGAGACGTTAAAGGAGTTTTCTACCGTGTGATTACTCACACGCTAGGTGCTAATGAAAGTAGGCGTTTTCGGTCCTCTGTTGTTGTGTCCGTGTTGCACATGTGATGTCTTTGAAACGCACCTAACCCCTTTGTTGGTGGATTCTTGACTCAGACGTTTGAGGAGCCCCGGGGCAGCATCGTTACCCAGTTGCCTCTGCCGGACACCCTGATGGACCTGTGGAGACTTGTAGACGGGTGCGGCTCCGACACCATTGTGTCCATTGGGGAAGTGGACGGTGGCAAGGTGAGGAAATATTTCTGCATGAGCTTTCAGTGTCAGTTCTGTTCAACATAAAACTGAGGTTAATCAGAGAGATGAGATAAAACTCTCTGGTCTTCATTTTTACTATAAATGCACATACACAGACATACGCACGCACGCACACACGCACGCACGCAAGCCCCCCCCCCCCCACACACACACACACACACACACACACCATGCGTACACAAGTACGCACGCCGTGCGCGCGCGTACACACACACGCGCGCACGCACGCACACACACACATACACACACACACACACACACACACACACACACACACACACACACACACACACACACACGACACACACACACACATATACGTATTTAGGCCTGCTAACTCGCTCACGACTACACGCGCGGGCACGTGCGCACTTACATCAGCAAAGACACCCCTGATATGTTCACATACCTCAGTTATGTACCCATCGGTGAAGTACCTGACGCTGCTCTGTGTGAATGTCCTCAATTCACATTAATTTGTCTCTGACGTTTCAGGACATGTGCCGCTACTGGCCAAGGGAAAAAGGAAGACATCAAGACAGGCAGTTACAACCATCAGTCTAGACTCCATGGCAAAAATCGGCGAATGTCTTTTCAGCTATAGTGTGACGATGCAGAGAGATGTAAGTGATCTTCAGGGTGAAAAACATCATATAAACAGGGATGACTGTTTTGTGTGACCTTGGAGTCCTTTCGTAGTTCTTCCGCCAGTTTCACTAAAGTATCAATAAATGCGTTTTGCCCAGTCGTATTCCACTCAAGTGTATAGACAACATTTCGGAAACTCTTCTTCTTCTTCTTCTTCTTCTTCTTCTTCTTCTTCTTCTTTCTTACTTCTTCTTCTTCTTCTTCTTCTTCTTCTTCTTCTTTCTTTTTTCTTTTTTTTTTTTTCTTTTTTTTTTTCTTTTTTTTCTTTTTCCTCTTCTTTCTTCAGCCTATCGCGCTAACTTGCAATAGGCGCTTTCTTTAAACAAGAAGCTGTCTATTTCTTATTATTTTTGTCCATAATTATGTTAGGCTGGTTTTACTGGGAATATTTGCTAAACATGCATGATGCTGAATGTAAACGTAGATTGTATAATATGGCTTTTGTTAGGATTATTATTGTCAAATGCTTTGGGTACTTTAACTTCGATATTCACTCAACATGCTTTCATCATAATGAACGTGATGATGATGTTGATTGTTGCTATCATTATGACTACTATTAATTTATCAGTAGTAGTACTGGAGTTAAGTTACTTTTCACACACAAGCTGTTGCGTTTTTTGTGTGGATTTTTGTATGCTAATGCAGGAACAGAAAGATCAAAGCATGCTGGGTCGGAGGTTAGTTAGCCCAGCTAGGTCAGTCAAAGCATGCACATTTTTCGGTGTGTCGTAATTGCCTTGTCAGAGAGACAGCTGTTTCTCACGAACACAACCCACAGTACTCACGAACACAAACACAGTAGCCTGAAACTGGTGTTACTCGCTGATTTTGTTTGATCTCATTCTTAGAAGCAGTTTACGTTTCTTGTTGCTCTCTCTCTCTCTCTCTCTCTCTCTCTCTCTCTCTCTCTCTCTCTCTCTC